>CABEEJ010006899.1:15530-35627 GCA_901482245.1 Timema douglasi | reverse complement strand
ATTAAAATTAAGATTTGAGAGATGATAGAAATATCTTTGGCTCGGATTCAAAACTTACATTCTAGCTCTGCTCTTGAAATCACTCTGAAGTACGGTGTATTTTATAATTATAATAATGGACTAAATTTTCTATAAAAATTAAAGTAAACTTATAAATGTGCTTACTTTTATATAATTTAATTAATATAATAGCCCAAATAGATATTCTATTGAAATAAGAACATTATTTTTATACCCCATCTTATTAGTCGTTTCGATTTTCGTTACAATCCAGTAATTAAAATTAAGAGATATTTATTTAAATATTAATATGTTTTTACAGTATTGAGCTACTTTAAAAAAATAATTTAATTACAAAAGAATACTGTACCACGTTCTTTTATTGATCCGTAGTGACTCTTGTTTGAAATTGTATATAAACATGTAGCCCTATTAATACAAACTATAAACATACCTCTTTTTCTAGCCTTTCATATTACTTACTTTGCAGAGCCCATAGCTTATATTTCTTGAGTTGATGTAAGAAAATTTGGCTGTGTCTCCTGCAGTTCTCTGTTTGAACCTTGCCGGAGGTGGGTGCGAATATGGGAGAAAAAGCAAATATGTCCATTGAAGGAAATTTACCACCCAAAATAGCATCCATGGTATCATTTTGTACATAATTCCTCTGGAAATGGCTGGATTCTGTATTTTGGTTCAGTACATCTAAAATAAACCAATTTTTTTTTACGTTTTTATAACAAGATAATAGTATTGTAATTGTGAAAAAATAATCCAAAATTTATGATAAGACTCTTCGTTTGTGAAACTAAATGTGTGCTGAGTGGTGAATATAGAAGAAAAGTAATATTATGTTATTCTACTTGTACGCTGATCGTTTTCCTAAGAGAAATGCATTTTCACATAAGTATTTTTTATTGTGAAGTTAAAGAATTTGTGTAAAATTTAAGTGTTCGAAGGAAGAAAATAAGCCGCCGAGCAACTTTCACCAGTGAACATAATTAGATAACAGTCCTAGCCGCCGCAGCTCACTATCCTCATGTAGGCTCTCGTGTGAATTTTAGTGATTTAGGAATATCAAATTGTATGTAGTATTCTATGTATACCATGATGCACCGACAACTCCAGAAAACATGATGGTACTCATTAGAATTCTTGTAGAAATAATGATCGAGAAACTTTATTAAATACTTATAGTTATTTTACAAAGTGAATTGGAATGATTATCAAAGTAGAAGGTCATCATTTCGAACAACTGCTGCAATTTAATATTTATACCCCTGTGAACAAACGTATGTTTTTTTGTTTGTGAGAGCATTTTGCTTGCATTTGTTTACACTATATAGATTCAATTTGGCAATGAAATAAAATAAATACGGATCATATATTATCATACGTAATTATTTACTTAATTAAATATCATTAAAATAGACTTGTATTAAAAAAGTTTAAAAGATAAAAAATGCTTTTTTTAACGTAAAGTACTGCTAAACAATAAAAAAATTGGGCTCTCGTATTAAAAACAATAGTTGACGTTGAGATGACCGTGAAGATGTCCACTAAATAAAATTTAAATCATGTCATTTTATCAGCGTCTCAAAACAAAGTAACTTCGTATGAAACATTTATTTTAAATGCTTTTTTTAAAAAATATGCTTACTTTAAAAAACAGCCTGTATTTGTAGTTCCTAAATCATTTTAATACTTTAATACCTCACACACTTAATTTTATATAAGTTTATCTGTGTTTTTAAAATAAATGTTTTTTATTAATAACCTTCGCGTCTATCCCTTATATTAAAAAATTATATAGCCAGTAGGTTAAAACAATGCAAACACAATGTTTAGTGGTCACTCTAAATTTGAGTATGTTTGAAAATGGTTCATAAACCATTATTTTGTTTAATATCTTTTAATGTTAAAGAATATTACATGCTTGTTAGCAACCAAACTATTATCAGTTTGATGTGATGATAGTTTTGGTACACTATAATGAATAGTTTTATAATAATCAGATAAAATTCAATGTATTTGAGTCGGCCTTAATATTTTGCAATGAAGTCAGTAAAAAAAAATACCTTTTGAATTATTCAGCAGAGGAATATCCAGAAACGTGCTTCCATCCGATAGGTCATCTCGTATGACATTCTCGGTTTGCTGTTCAAGACTGTGACGTAATCCACCGGTGAGTGTGTTATCTTGTATTAGGGTTCCTAGGAGAACTTCTATTGGTTCAGTCACTTCATTGTCAACACGATCTTTCGAATACCCTTTCGCGTGGAACACGAAGAAGATGGTGTAAAGCGCGATGATCCTATAAAGAGTGAAACANTTTCAACATCTTTCCAAGGGACTTTACGCCCATAACAGGAAATTTTTACTAAACTAGTGAAAATACTTTTGGTGAGTCGATTTTGTCAAACCAGGAGTGTTTTTCAAATATGTAAATTAGTGATGATATCAGACATGGCTGTATCCGTCTCACCAGTTGCTTAAACCAACTGGAACTGAGATAAACTATCTTATTATATCATTTTCACGGTATTTTATTTCTCAGTCAACTAAACGCATTACGTAGTTATTGTCATCAAGAATATAATTATAACTATGTTACTCATGACCTTAACTATGCGTTTAGAGAGTACACGTTGCAAGCCATTGTTGTTTTTCAATAAATAATTATTTAATTGGCCGCGGTGGCGGAAGCGTAAAGACAATTTACAAGGACATCGAGAACCCATTATATTGCATTATACAACATAAACGACCAACGACATATATAATATTTACGTTATCATTATTAAAGACTTAACAGAATAATTATACTATAGTAATTAGATTATTAAGGTTTAGAACAGTGGTGGGGATCCTTTTAGCTTTAGTAATTCGTATATCAATTCATGGATTCCGCATAAGGCTGTTTACTTCTTGTATAGTAAATTTTTGAGTTTATTAGCTAAATATAAATTAAATGTGTTTTAAACGATCTATAAATGAGCACTAAAGTTTTTTAGTCTATGTGCTTTTGCTGAGATTTGTCCACGGACAAAATTAAATTCATTTTTACCTCATTTCGACTTAATTTATAGGGTCTATGTATTAAATATTGATAAAGGAATTTTTTAAAATAAATTGTATGACATAATCTTAAGACTTCACATATAGGTGTATTATATCTCCTTAACCAAATTCTGAAAAATTGGTTTTCAGTAAAGCACCCTAAATAATTAATTCTCTTAAAAACATTCTCATCAACTTTTAATAACGATAAACACTCATTATACTAAAAATTTTAGCCAAATTGTTCAAATAGTTTTAAAAATTCCAAATTAAATGTTAAGTGCTCAATTTTCCTAGCATGTAGACTCTAAAGTAAAACAAACTATAAATTAAAAGCGTATGGGAAACCTCAATTTTTTGTGGGAAACAAGTCATACCTTCAAGAGGACATGATTAGTCGGTGGATTCAAAAAACCAAGAATTGTTTTTTTTTTAGAATTAATAGAACTTCGTGCAAAAGACAACATTCTATCCAAACGGATTTCATATATAAAGAAAATAATTTTTATTATATCACTGGAAAATTTCAAAATGAGTTGTTATTAATCATTGATGACCAAATTAAAACTCAAATCTCAATTAAAGTTAAGAGGAATAAGATTTCTTCTCTAATTGTTGAGAGACGCAAGATATTTCAACGCAAGAACAGGTCGCTGTTGTCTTGAGATAAGTGGAGGATAATCTTCAAATATACGAATAATTTTTAGGTTTCTACAGAGCTGAAAATATTTATGGAGAAACACTAGCTACTCTTGGAAAATCTATTTTGATTTCCTTAGGTCTTGGTATAGGAAACATATGCGCTCAATGCTATGATGGCGCTGCAAATATGCGTGGGCCAAACAAAGGAGTCACAGCTAGATTGCTCAGAGAAAATTTAATGGCTATGTATATACACTGCCATGCCCACACACTGAATTTATGTATTGTTAGTTGTTGAACAGGAGTGAAGGCTAATAGGAACACATTTTTTTACTCTCCAAAGTCTATGTAATTTAATTGAGGAATGTACAAAAAAACACGTAGTTTTTGAAAATCTACATAAAAATGTTTAGAATTTGTTTGGGGGTGCAAAACATTAAAATAACTCAGTGATACAAAATTATACTGCAGAGTAGAAGCCTTGCGACCTCTACTAGATAACTTTAAAACCACAATTGCATACTTGACTGACATTTCAGTGAATGATTCTACTCATAGACGAGAAGCCAGTTAATCCATTTTGTTTTTGTATATTACAACTCAGTATAATTCTATCACAATGCGATATTTTGTCGAATGTCCTCCAACCAAGTGATCTCAACTATGACATTGTTACAGACATGGTTCAGATCACTGTTACAGTTCTATAATCATTTAGAAGTGACTCATTTTTTGACCAACTTTGGAACCACTGTACTCAGAAGACCGAGAGTGTGGCTTCAAACCGCCAAAACAACCAAGAAGAGGTAGAATTCCTGCAAGTCTGGATGGAGGAACAAATGAGCCATATTAAACAGAATAGAAATAGCCTACTAGAATGTGGCAATTCTGTTTCCTATTGTAACATTCTTGTAAAGGAAATTAAAATAAGATTAGCAGAGAATAGTCTGGAAATATTGAACAAACTGAGCAACATTATTAGTACCATTGATATAAACCAAACCGAAATTGAAGAAGTATGTAGTTATTATAACATGAATAAAGAATCCTTGATGGCGAAAATGCATTTTTTTCATATGGTAGCAATTAAAGGAATGACCATAGAAGAAAGGGTAGCGGATTATGTTGAAAAGGTTTGAAAGAAGTTTTTATGACTAAATTTAAAGTGTTAAGACTTTACTATACAATACAATGAGCTCTGCATCTTTTTCGTGCTTGGGTAGGCTTAAAACTTACTGTAGAAACACTGTTGGTCAAGAAATACTACCCTTCTTATCCCATATGGCCTTTGAAAGGACATACCGATTGATCCAAATATGGGAATAGATAATTTAAAAGCGTGAACTATGGCTGGAGGAGCCACAAAGCCTATTAGCAACTTAAGGACACAGGGCACTCACAAGTTGAAAATCAAACAAGAACCACAACTGGATTTAAAGATTTCCACAAGTTTCCCACTGAAAGAGACAAGGGCCCACAGCATGATAACAATGATACTATGAAATAAACGACATAACTAGCTCTCTAGTATTATACGGGTAGTATTGTGTCTCAAGAACTGGTTGGGTTAGTTCAGTGCAGCTCCAATTAACAAAGATATTTAAAACATTATAATCTGGAGAATCAATCAGCTCATTATTTAAAACTTTAAACAATACGCCGTTGAGCGACTAGAAACTAAATTAATTTTAAAAAGATTAACTATGAAAAAAAGAGATTCAAGTAATAATACTTTAAAAAATCCCAACAAGTATTGTAAGCAAACAAATTTAAAGCATATTAAATACTCATTGGATCATAGGCGCATTGCTTGGTCAAACGACTAATATAGCTCGCTAGATATTACATACATACATACATACATACATACATACATACATACATACATACATACATACATACATACATACATACATACATACAAACATACATACATACATACATACATACATACATACATACATACATACATACATACATACATACATACATACATACATACATACATACATACATACATACATACATACATACATTACATTTGATCTGCCATCCTGTCTTCGTCTAGCTGGGATGAGTGAAGGATCCACCAACTTGAAACGTAGTTGTAGTCGGAGATCACGTGGAGAACAAAATTACAATATAACAATAAATGTGTGTAAACTAGAATAACTTACACACACACACACACACATATATGAATATATATATTAATCTGGATTAGCACATGAATAAGGATCTAGAAATACTTGTGACAAAATGAGTCAAAACTAGGAGGATAATGTATTTTATTTCATATTAATTTAAAAGATATCGGGATGCATCAAGAATTGTTTAAAATTTAAATAATAAATGAGTGGGATAGTCAATAAATGTATATATAATTGATACCAGCTTGTGAAATTTCCACGTTCATATATAACCTTTAATTTTTATGTTTTTTTTAAATACAGACCTATAGCTTTTTTCTGAAATAGTGTGTTGACCGTTTTACACTAATTTCAAGTCTTTAAATTTAAAGTATTCCTTTAAGGATGTACGAGGGATTTTAAATTATTCTTAAAATTTTATTTTAAATTGGGAAGCCATTTCTTCTCACCTTTTAGACAAATATCGCTCTGAAATAAGCATTATTATGAATACATATTCGTATCAGCTCTTTCTTAAATACCTATACTCCCACTAGTGATTAGGCTGGTCTCCAACAGACGAAATTTTGGATTTCTCGTAAAGTATCTTTTCTTCCTTGTTTTTTTTTTTAAATTTCATAGAAGAAGGTATCGAGATTTGTTTTGAATATTAGAATCGTCTCTTGCTGGTTTAAAGTACAGTACATTTGTACAAAACATAATATTTTTATCCACGTAAAAAGCAAATATTGTTATTAAAATAAAGTAAAATACGTANATGTTTCTGACATGGAAACCAATAGTCCCGCTCAGTCGTCTGACATATAGTGCCTTCCTAGTGAACGGTGTTGTCGTGCTGCACCACCTTGGGACATTGAGAGCACCCACATATGTGGAAGATATAAGTTTGGTAAGATTTAAATAGTCACCTAACCGTAACATACAATACCTTTAAGATAATTCATTGAGATGCCAAATTTACAACTTAAGAGGAAACTGGGAGCTATTTATGACTCATTTGATAATCATTAACTACTACTTATAATAATCGGCCCCGTTGTGCAGTGGTCAGTGCAACCAGCTACAAGCCTATTGGTCCTGGGTTAGATTCCCGGCTGGTAATTTGGGTATTTTTACTGAAAGAGGAATTATCCCAACGGTTACCAAAGTTTGCTTATGTAGGCTTAAGTTTGGTTTAAGTTTTTCCAGCGGTTCAACACCCTCATACGCACTATCAAAATCATCTCATCTCATCGGGACATGGAACATGGTACATAAAAATGTAAGAAGAATTATTTTAGTAATTTTTCCAAAGTTAAGGGATCTAGCTCAAGCGCTTATCAGACTTAAAACAAACCTTATTTCATCAGGACCCATAATTTTGAAACTTGCGAAAATACTCGCTTGCGAGCTAATTCGCAAATCTCAGGCTGTATTGAAACAGAGCTAATTTTGGAAGGTTTCTACTGTCGTGCGAATCGGTGTAGTATTTTTTTCGCTTGCGACTGAGTTTTCAATCCGACAACACTGTAAAACCATGACGTGCCAAAGGGTTGAGGTGATGAGATGCCACAACACGCCATTATACAAGATACGTAACTGAACACTATTATTGTATTGACTCCATCATATACAACTATTTGTTTAGTTTCATTGGGAAACCATCTTACAGTTGTATACATCTAAGCGTGTTGTCTCAAAGTTATATCAATATAAATAAAACCGTATACCCGTTAACTATCCAATTTAGCACACTTGACCCAAACTCAGGTTTCCACGAGTTCAATCCCACCTCTTTTAAAATATTTAAATTTTTTGTCAAAATTTAAATCACGTTTTCGTAAAAAGAATCAGTAATATATTATTTTATTTTTGCAACAATTTTTAAAATATAAATATACCCTAAAAAATTTCTACTATGCGAATAATAATTAACTTTCTTGGCCTTATTTTAAAATGTGTACAAATTTACATCATAAGTCCCATTAGTATAATTTTTAAATAATCACTTACATACAAAATTTCAAAATTAATGTAGGCCTAGCGTTTCTAATTTAATACCTTTTTAAATTATTTTTAAGTACTATTATGTTAGTCTACGTAGGTTCAAATATCTGCTTTACTTCTATAAAATATGTTTAAAACATATTATATGCTAACTAATACGATAATTTAAAATTAAAATTTAAAATCTGATAAATAAAAAAATAAACAAGAGTTGCGAGGATTTGAACATGCGAACTTTAAAATTATGAGACGGTCACGTCACCAACTCAACCAAATAGACGGTAGAGACAAACTGAAAAGATTAGTGTATATAATTATGTTTTCACCCAACCAAATATTTTTATCGAAGGATTGCATAAAGTGTACAAAGCAATCATATCCTTTACTTCTGTAAACCTATTTTGTACAGTGGTAGGTTTATTTCAACAAAATCACTCTCAGAAAGCTGCAACCGAAGAGGGGGATGGCATCCATTTTGTTATTTTACTGCCTATTCGATATACAAGGCCTGACACGCACGGTATGAGGCTGGCGAGTAGAATCCGCTCGCTATTCGATCGTGTGACGTCAGTTTTCGCAGAGCAGAAGTATCAAAACTAGGGGTTGGCAAGATTGTGTGCGATATGAGAGAAATACGCTAGCGAATCGCTACTCGCACGTTTCAAAATTAGAGGTCCAGGACTCACTGAATGATTCACTCATAGTCAAAATTTATAGACTAATTCTAGTTAACTTAGAACTTTGAGAATTGGTATAATGATTGTATATAGTATATAAAGCAAATTTGTCATTTAAATTAGAACAATCTTGACAGATATTCATGAAATGTTGAGGTCACTATATGAATAAATCTAAATTATTTGTTTGTACTGGAACCACAAATTTAATTTCTTGTTCTGTTCTCGTGGTATCTGCGTCCAATATTTCAGGCATCCATATTAATCAAAATCACACACTTACGTGCGAGTAACCACTCAATACTGCCGAAGTTCAAAGGTGTACCACATTTTATATCATACAATGAGAATAATTAGGTATCAAAAGGAATAATTACTACAAGCAACATGTACTGCTTCGAGATGGCTATGGTGCTTGATTAGTCTAATATTTTATCTATATTGTAGTTAATCAATTTTAATATTCTACAAAAACTATATATACATTCAGTTAACATTATTATAGTTAAATATTTATACATTTTTTGTCATATGGCCTTATTTTAAAATTCTTCATTTTAGTGTTAGTTTTAAATAGTTAGGTGTACTGGTGTGGATTGTGATGTAGTGTAGTCATGTTATACAAGTTAATAAAGTGACTGTAATACAGTTAATTCTAAACCCTTCGCCCTAAAAACATCAATTTCGAGATTTTGTTTAATAATCATCGTCTGTTTCATCGTGTGACCAGGTCATTTGTGTAAAATGACCCCATATTCTTCCTTCTTCTCTATCATTTTCCTTGGGATTATTTCATTTCCAGCCTCCTTCTATGGCAATACCATCTTAGCCTTGATTCCTCTATTATTTTATGCACTTATTGTACCCAAATATTTCCCAAACAACTTCATTCTTAATCCTTTTTATCTTTCTGACAACGAAATTATAACTAATAATTTTTATTCCTGATACAAATTAAGTGTACGTCTCATTATATAATTACATATTGTCGTTAAAAATTAAAAATTGATAATTTACTCACTTTATTCAGTAACTTTATTCCTATCGTGATTCTACTTTAGTTTTCAAGCTATTTTCAACTATGTGCAGGTGCTTATATAGGTCAAATAGGAAACATTCTTAAAAACATAAAACAAAGCTGTGACTTTAATTGACCAAGCGTAACGAGGTTTTGTTATAACTTGACCATTTTTCATTTCGTATCATTGTTTGTCAGTCCGGAAGATTGTTTCACAATAAAGGTTAAATACGTTAATAAATGAGGCAGGGAAATTTTTTGAACCTAGTTCGAGCAGTGTATGCACTGTATACGGTGTTTTGATCACCATACATTTCAATATGGCGGCTGCTCATATAGTTTTTTGTTCATTAGCTTATCTCAAATGATTTTAAATTGAAATAATAAGAAATAAATTTAGTACCTTAGGTACAATTTTTTTTTAAATTTTTGACTTAATTGTATTGAGAGACTGACTTATTTTATCACATGAACCAAAGTTATTTTCGGTAAATATTATTATTATTATTAGTTTAGTATTAATTTGTATTCTGTATAGCTTCACCAAATATAAAATTTCAACTTAAAATCAAAAATTAAATTATAGCAAATATTTCAATAATAACTCCAAAGAGAAAGATTAAGAACGTAGTAAATATAGTAACATGGAAGGAGCAAGATCTACTGTTCACAGAATCACTAATGCATTTATTTATAAGGATTTAGTTTGGTAGTTTTATTTGAGTTAATATGTTTTCGCTTTTTAACACAATATTACTATACACAAATTTATTTTTATATAACATTAACTAATTTTTTTCTATACTTGTCACTACCAGCTAAGCCTGTTCATATACGTAAGGAATAGAGATAAGTGAAATATGGTTCAAATAAATGAACCCTCATTTGCGTTGAGGGAGTGTGTAAAACCATAAGGAGTGCTTCCTTCAACGCTGGGTTGCAGTAAATTGGCTATAATGTGAACCCGGACGTGGGCCTTTATATAGTCCTCAATCTGATACGAACGGAACAAAGCAAAAAGGGTGATAAACACAGGAATATAGAAAGGAGAAATACGGATAAAGGTGGAGGCAAATCAGACACTTGGAGGATAAAAGGGAAAAATGTTTCCTTTAATCACCGCCAGTCTTGTCTGACGCGATGTAGGTCAGTGTGTCGAACTCGATATTCACTTCGTCCGTTGTAGTTATGATAGTAGGTGAGGCCGCCATTATTGAATAATTTTGTGCTTCAGATCTGTGAAAAACGAATGCAAGGACATTTTGAAAAAGTGAGTAAACACCAAAGCATCTTATATTCAAATATATTTATTTTAATTTTGTTATTTAGGATCCGTTATTATTTTTATGAGAATTTGTGATATAGATGTACTTTACTATATTTTCTTGTAGACAGCATGGAAAGTGTATGTAAATTTATCCGACATCATCCTACGGAAAAGGGTATGCGTTAACGTATTTTATTCATAAATATGATAATATTAATCCTCTTCTTTGATAACTGCTACAGTATTTAACAAAAGACGATATACTTAACAACCACGTGTTTCAATTTGGGGAGATAATTGATTTAATTTGACTGCATCTTGTCAGAGAAAATAAACTTTGATGTAGATTACGTTTTTAAATATGTTGATATTGGGTCTTTTTTTTTTGTAAATTATTAAAATATTGATATTTAATTGTAGCTGTCCAATCTGTCGGATTGACATGCTACACCAGTTTTCTTAATCTTAAGTTAAAGCATCAGAAGGTTTTTATAATAGAATTATTTAAAATTTCCGTTATTATCCAACTCTATATAAGATTGGAGTGAGTCTTAACCCTCTTACGTGTGAGACCAGCACACACGGAAGGAGGAGCCAACTCCTCGCGACGATAAAAGTCTGACCAAGGATGAAAGGGGTGGAGTATCCCCGCTGTCCGGTGACGACAGGGATCCATAGAAGGCTTGGGACTATCAGTTCCTAAATTTCCCATGCATGCGTGGCTACACATGAAAGACACAGCCATAATGGGTTGGAGCAGTCTGAGAAGGGAACCTTTTCCCCAGATACTGGTTGCTGGAACAAAGTTGTCATAGCGGGTTCCTAAATTGACCATACGTGTGTGGCTACACTCGGAGGACACGGTCATAATGTGTTGGAGCAGCCAGAGTAGAACATCTGTTCCTCAGACACTGGTTGCCAGACACAAGTTGGGAGAGTTGTTTTCCACTTGGAAAAGTCGCTGACTTATATAAGGTGGCCACCTGGGGCCCAAAATGGTGTAAATAATGTATATAATAGCATGAGACATATGCACAAGTCAATTCCAGAACATACACGACACTAAACTACCAGTTCACAAATTAATTACTGTGAATTTGGAGATCGCAGATTGACCATTCATAATTTTTCCAGTATTTTTGGGAATATAAACCGAGTACCGTTAGCTCGGTAGACAGATATAGGGAGCTGGTCATTAATATATGTAAGTTGTGATCAATTCGGTGTTCACTCAAATTGTGACCGTAATCCCTAATGATTCTAAGATTTTGACTGGCTCCTTAATAAAACCCCAAATAAAAATAGCTTATCTGTAACATTTGGGATGTATTTAATTTTTACTTTCTCTCGACCCATCGGAAAAAGTAGTATTATATTAGTTAAATAATTGACTCTAGGTTGTGATAAATTCCGATGTTTCATGTCCCCTGATACCGTATGATTGTAATTCAGACCAATTGGGCTAAAAGTTAGTATCTAGGGTTTTAAAGGGTTTCTCCGAAGAGATTTTAAAGGTGGACATCTAAATCACAAATTAAGGGTTTTTTAATGAGGGGTAAAATAAGAAAAAACAAATGTTCTCACATCCGTCATAATAACTTTGATAACACTTTTCATCTAGGCTTTGTTTGACACTACAAACAAACTGGATAATCCTTTGTTTTCCCATTAAAACTAGTTTAAGGGTACTTTGGGAAATTGGAAATTTCAAACTTTGATCTTATTTCCGCAACTATTTGATATATAAAATAACTTATCATTGTTAGTTGTAGGACTATTAAGAATAATATATTTTAAATCTTTTTTTTTATATAATCAATAGTTTCTGAGCTATAAGTAAGCACATATATTTTTCATGGAGCACTTGGAATATTATATTTATATTATGATCGCTAAATGACAGATATGTTCTTCTTTTCTAAATGTATTTGTAACAGTGCATATGATTTCATTAATAATTTTTTTGGGGAAATATTTCAGCAAATATTTTTGTTCACAAATCTTACGAGTTTTTACTAACTGTTCCAATTTTAAGAAAAAAGAAAGAGAAAGTCTGTTAGTTGAGCGTACTATTTATTTTTATTAGTTTGTTTTTGAAAAGATTAATACATATTTTAGATCATAATGAGATATATAAGAAGGACAAATTAAAGGAAATTCAGCCTCATTGACATGTGGAGAGAAGGAGGATAAATTACAATATCAATTATCCATTGGCGTATTCTGAGAAAATTAATAGGTATTCTATAATCTAAAAGCTGCAGGAAGGATTCGGGGGTCAAAGACCTTTAACCACAGTTAACAAGAAGATAAAGAGATGCTTCCCCTGTAAATATTTAAACATGACTACCTCTAGCATAGGATAAATTATCTCAAACATTTATGAACTTTTCTGACTCGCATGTTATTTTGGGTAATTCAGTGCCTCCCAAATCCCTGGCTTAATCTTTTTTGACTAATTTATTTATTTATTTTAATACCCACCTTTTATTTAGACTGGGTTATCGCTTTCACGTGACTAAATCTCAGCAATGCTTACGTTTTACATCAAACATGTGAATCCACAGTAAGAAATTTATTAGCACACTCCTTACTGAATTAAAATGACTTACACTATTAAATTGGTTAAGTGTAATTAAATGTACACACAGGTTGGATGTTCATTTATTTGAGGTATTTAGAGTGCACTCTCTTGGCCGAGTGATTATTTCAGCACACGACTTATAAACTAACTTAAATCTCGAACAGATACAGCACCCAGCCCCCCAGGCATTGATTCATCGTTAGAAGATAAATCAAAATTTTACCAATTATATTTTTTTCGGCCATGCTGGTTATCAAACCTGGAACCATTAGTTCAGTGGGTAGAAAAACTACCGATTCAGCTAAGGTGTTAGACTCACAGGTAGCAATACGAAAAGTAAAAAAAAAAAAATTAGTAAAATGAATTACTACACGTATCAAGCATAACTCCAGACTTGGTGGGAGGAATAAGATATATTGTCCAACTCACTTTACAATAATAGATCCATGAGCCTAAAAAAATTTATTAAATCCTAATTTTTCTCCAGAAGCTATTTAGATCCGTAAATGGTGATAACAGTAACAAAGAGATCTTTTCCTACTAAGCACATTACTCTATCGCTACTCATTGGTTTAATGCTAAGACATTTACTATCTGAAAATAAATCTAATTTTACCTTTTCATGATGAATCATTTTGAAATTGTGAAACTACACTCCTAATTTTTGCAATTATTTTTAATGTATAATTGTATCAAATCACAAGGAGCAATAATTAAATAATATATCCTTCAAAAAATTATAAAATAAAAGCAACAACTAAAAGAATAAAAATTCATACTAAAATCAAAAACAATGTCTATCTACTACTGTTAAATTAGCCCCTCATTCCCCCCACCCCTACTTCACCCATGTGTACTTTAAATTGGTGGTAAATATGCTTACCAAATACATGATGTTACATGTGTCTAGAAAGCATAAATATAATCAAATAAATATTTAATTAGTACGTAATTTAAAGCGTGTTGTTTATAAAATTATTTTGAAAATATTATTTGCATTTAATTAATCTATTTGAGCTATACTAGCTTAGTTAATACAACTATTGTGGTAATGATTCTTGAATATTTAATCAATAGCTGGCACACTCTTTTACTTGCTATAAAAATTCAGCAGGCCCCGGGTTTTAAACACTCTAGATAATCGGCCAATGTTTGTTGGCTAGGAGAAAGAGGGAGTGTTGCAACACCATATACATTGGTCAAGCTCATTATAACCTCTCTATTTTTGCCTGCTGTATTCAGGCAGCATGTGCTGAGCTTCATAAGCTGGGTAGGTAGATACATTTGGAAGAATAATTACTTAAAAAACAATATTCTTGGAATATAAACAAATATTATTTTAAAAATTAATAATATATGGATAAATTATACATGTATATTAATTCACAATTTAAACATTACTATTTATGTAGCATGTCAATCAGACAGATTGGACAGCTACAATTAAAAAATCAATATTTTAATAATTTACGAAAGAAAGAAACAATATTAATATATTCAAAAAAGTAATCTACCTCAAAGTTTATTTTTTCTGACTAGATGCAGTCAATATAAAATTACGTATCTCCCTAAATTGAAACACGTGGTTGTTCAAAAATATTGTCTTTTGATAAATACTGTAGCAGATATCAAAGAATAGGATTAATATTATCATATTTATGAATAAAATACGTTAACGCATGTCCTTTGCCATTGGATGATGTCGGATAAATTAACATACGCTTGCCATGCTGTCTACAAAATAAAATATAGTAAAGTACATCTATATCACAAATTATCATAAAAATAATAACTGATCCTAAATAATATAATCAAACCAGATATATTTAAATAGAAGATGCTTTGGTATCTACTCACCATGTCAAGATGTCCTTGGATTTGGTTTCCACATGTTTGAAACGAAAATTATTCAAAGATGCCTCCACACGTGCTTGCATTATAATACCTGGCTAAGAAAAGGAGTGTATATCGAGATAGACCCACTAACCTACTCCGTATCAGAGGACTGGTGGCAATTCAAGGAATCATGTTTTCCCCTTACTCCGCAAGCGGCTTTCACGGATTCACTTTCTTTCCCCCCGCCTTCATCCGTATTTCTCCTTTCTATATTCCTGAGTTTATCACTCTTTTTCCTTTTCCTTTCCTTTCGTATAAGGTTTGGGACTATATATAGGGGTGCTCGCAGGTTCGCATTACAGCCGTTCTACTACAACTAAGCGTCAAAGGAGGAACTTCTGCACCGTCACGTAACCAAGGAGAGTGACGACCATGGAGTCTAGGCCGTCAGATCCACCGTTATTCTGGCCTGGACGTCTTGCTTGGAGTACTTGAGTATCCTGAAATCGTCGTTAAGTCCTTACGACTTAGGGTCTAGTTTTTTGTATATAATTTTTAGTATTTTGTTTTTTATTTTTGTTATATATCTTTTGCCGAAGCATTTTTGTTAATTTAAAATTATGTCAAATGTATAGTTAATTCAGTTAAAGTTTTTTTGACTTCAAGATAGAAGAGTTTCAGTTAATTCATTAAATATCGTGTCCTGCAGTCTGAAGGACAAGCCTAATTTTAGTGACTTAGTGAATCAAGTCCTACCTACTATTTTTTCCTGTGTCCTTATGATACAGTCTTTACATTATGAGCCTTTTGCTAAGAAAGTTGTAATGTCTTAGTCATAGACTTGCAAACTTCCACAATTTCCATTAATCTATTTTTGAGGCAATATTTCTCATGACGCCGTGTACGTCGGGTGCATCTGTTAAACTTTTGGATGGCTACAACCAGGCTGTAAGTCTTGTTTTCCATGTCACAGTTGAGTCAATGGAAATCTATATTTTGGGTTGGTCAAGTAGTCACGCTTCTCGTGCGGTATTAGCTTCGGTGAGCAAACCAGGGAACTGCACTAGTGTCATAGTGGGGTCCGAGCAAATAATAACTACCTATTTTTCTTGCCGGTTGTTTGGCTCCTATTGTTTGTGTTGCTCTTAGTGTAACTGCTATTAGAATATTAAGTACTATTGAATGCTCTGGCAGTACCGAAAGGGAATAAGACCAGCCATAGTACTATTTTGTTGACACCTGTTTCTTAAAAATCAACCGTTGTTATCAACGGATCTTCTGTTGCTTATAATAATCCGAAATGTTTAAAGGATATTATTTTGAAAATCCAATCAAGCAAAATTGATTAAAATTTACGTGTATATCTTGTTCAATACCTTCAGTTAGTAACTATTTAATATTTCTGCCTTAATAGAAAAACGCCTACGTGTAGCCTGGCGCCTGCACAGCCCTTGTAGCTACAGTTAATACATCACCATTCTCAAAGTCTTATTGTTTGCGACTATCTTCAGACGTATAACCTTTAATATTATTGTAAACCTTAAATTTTGTTATATCTGTTTTATTTAATAAATCTATTTCTTGTTAAATATAATTCTTTTCAATTATAAATTGTTTAACCTGTAGGCAAAATCTTTCATTAACACAGTTTGCCCAAACAGCATAGAAATCAGAAACTAGTTCATATTATTATGGGTATGCGACACAAGACTAGCATACCAAGAGAATATGCAACATCTATTATCACATGTATGAAACCACATTCAGTGTACCCAGCTAAAAGTCCAACCTTAATACTCCACACATTCACCTATAAACAAATAAATTGCAAGACAGATATCTAAGACCAAATGTTTGGGATGATATCTAATTTTGAACAATCGTTATGGATTGTACTAATATTAAAATGTACTAATTATATATTTTGTTTACAGGCAGGAGAAAAGGGGTGTAGAAAGAAAATGGAGAACGTACATGACTACCTTTATTGAAACAATATACGTTCGTTTTATTTTACCTAAAATGTTGGTTAATCTTGATAATAACGACCTTATATTACCAGAGCTGTGAGGATATTTATCAACAAATGTACACATAAACATGTATTTTATTAATGTTGTAAAAAATTAAATCACATGGTAGTTGTGTTCAAATACTAAACAAATAATGGAAAATATTCGAGTAAAATTTAAAATAGATTTTGTTACACACCTTTATTATCTTCTAGCTAACTAGGTAATTATTAATTATTTAGTAGAAAAACACTTCTTGGTATAAACACAAAATAATTTTTTCCTATTTGAGAATAAATTGTATACCTACAATGTTACCTAAAGTTAGGTAACGTAATTTTCTTTGTGAAGATAGGACTAGCTGAATGGGCTTAAATAAAGCTAAGCAATATATTATAGTTAAAATTATATACAGCAAGGTTATTGTTAGTTAATTGTGTGATACAATTATTTGTTCATATGAAATAATGTGTTGTTTTAAATTTATTTTAAGTTATCGCTTGTATTATTAAGTTAATAAAATATATCTTCAACTTTACAAATACAAAAATTATTCATTTTGTACATCTTCTGTCTCGCAGTTTATAATGTAATAGTTTACATTACAAAAGTTTAATTTTTCACTAATCTTTCTTCTTCGAACCTGAAAAAAATATTGTTCGTATTTGATAAATGCAAAGTTATTTTCCAGAAGTATAAATACATTAAAAAATATCCATATTGTGAGCCCGCAAGAAATCTATAACGACTGAGTGGCCACCGAAGTTTGCGATAATAGTGTCAAAATTTGTGGATACTGGGTGTCATGTTGTCAGCATAACAAGCCCTACGGCCGTTAATCTCAACTTTTTAACTGGAGTAAAAATAAACACTTGTGGAAAACATAATAAATCAAAAACTAATAGGAGTACACATTAAACATATTCTATAATAAATTAAAAAAAAAATATTTGTATGCTATTTAATGAAACGGTATTACTAACCTGAAATATATTGTAGTTGCTTATTAATTAAATTGTTAACATAAAATTTATTTTAGGAGTATATTAATTACATTGTCACAATATGAATATTATGATCTTAGCTAGGACTCGAATCTAAATATTTATCGGTTATAGTTCTTGCTCTAGTACTTCAAACAAATATTTTAAGATTGTAGTTTTGGTTCCAGTTAGAGAAAATAAAATGTTCCTGTTTTTTTTGTTTATTAATTCTCTTCCTCTTTTGATTCAAGTCCTTTCAATTATTATTTATTATTCACTCCGCGATTATAATATAGTAGTTAGGAACATTTAAAAGAATATTACAACAAAATAAAAGCAGCTTAAATAAAAAAATAAAAAATTCCTTGACAAAAAATCCCGAGGAAATGGAGAATAAAGTACTTCAAAATAAAATAAACTTAAAGAAAGAATGGAATAAAATGCAACTATCTAAAATAATCATTATAATTTTAAACATACGTTAGACCTGCTAATAACTTTGTGGACCTTTAAGTATATCGATTCCAATTCTTGTTCTGGTTCTTAAATTATTTCATTTTTAGGTTCATATTTCGGTCTTGCTTCCTTAAAAAAAACTGTTATTTTGGGTTGTAAATTCTAGTTTCAGTTCGACACACTCATCTTTAATTTTTACCCAAATCATGGATGTCAAAAAGCTCTAATATAAATTATATTTGACAGCCTGATTTTATAAATTCAATAGAACTTGTTCCAATTTTAGAACTAAATAGAATTCAGATCTATAATATATATTAAAAACTCTTGCTTTTAATAATATCTATGTCGAATGTAATATGTAGATAATAAATATTATTTTATAAGAAAAATAAGTTTAAATAATTTATCTGTTGGTTTTAATGTGGTTAAATTTATCAAATACGGTTTAAGCACATTCCAAAATGAGAGTTAGCTCTAATAAATAAATTAATAAATTTAATTGGTTCTTTGTCTTGATTAAGGCACAATGAATAAAATTCAATTATGTTAAATGGATGAACTATAATCTTATAAAAATTTCTAAAAACGAGTCAAAAATAAAGTTGCCACTTACTTGTATCCATGAGAATGTTTTTGACTTCTTGCATAGGCAAATCAAAAAGTAATGTCATAATTGTTGAGGCGAGTAGAACGAGTATAAATTCAAACAGGTTTACCTTGAAAAAAAAAGTTACAGAAAATATTAACTTTTAAGCTTATAATAGTTTAATCTCAAAATCATTATTGAATGAACGGTGAAAACAATAAATTCAGGATAATCATTTCCTGCCTCATCCTTACCTCTATAGTGTCAATGTGCTAACATCAGCAACGGGTCGTAAGGCTGAGGATGTAGATAATCTCGAAATACTTACCATGAGTATAAACACTCTTCGAGGATTTAATAAAGCTCCTCTTAAATAACTCAGCTACTTAGGAGCTTTAGTAAAAACTATCTGCCTACATTGAGAAAGTTTAATTTAAAAGCAACAACAAGCATTCACCTCAATATAAGTTTATCTACTACATCTCAATGGGGTAAAAGAAAACTTTCAACGCACTCATATAGAGGTGTCAAAGTATTGCAAGTCATATCTACTCATTCTACTGACCACCTAACCCGTTTGGCAAAGTCTTACATAGACGGTGACGGCGTTGAACTCTGGCGACGTCTTGGTGGTGCCCACGTTGTAGAAGAAGACCAAAAACTCGGTGAGGTACACGCTATACGAGATCTTGCTTAAAATAGTCATCCCACGCCAGCACATAGCAGAATTGAGCCATCCTGTAGAAACACAAACGACATTTTTATATCACTGGCTTTCAACTAGTAGAGTACGTTTAAGATTGACCGCACACTTAAGTGTTTAAACACACAAGATGT
>CABEEJ010006899.1:0-15459 GCA_901482245.1 Timema douglasi | reverse complement strand
TATATATATATATATATATATATATATATATATATATATATACCTATTTGATAATTCATACATTCTTTTTATTAAAATGAAGTTTAAATATTATATAAAGAGTTTAACCAACATTAAATTTTGAATTCGGTAGATTAAATAAATGTTCAAATCACATAATTTTTATTTAATCCAAATTACTTTTCAGAGGTTTTTATATTTTTTTTGAAAATATAGAGATCAATACTGTTTTAGAGGTCTTGTCAACAATAATGAGCTTTATGATTGAATGAATGGTAAAAAGCTTAAAAATATGTTGGGAAAGAAGACATGTTCTGTAACATTTCTTAACCAATGACTGTAAAAACATTATTGATAGAAAGTTAAAGTAGTTGACTTGGTCAGTATTAGATCAGGGTGTACTTATTTTTAGGTGACCCTTCTCTTCCTAGCTTTCTCCCATAAAAAGTCCAAGTGATATCATATCAGCATAACTTATTTCTAGGAAAATTAAAACTATTAAATCAAAGTTCACCCAAAAGTATTAACTCAATTTACATTGGAGAAAAGCTAAGATATTTGACAAAACTTTACAAATTGTAGCTCAATCTGACGATTTTTTGGGACATTTTGTAGTGAATAGACTCACCTCCATGCCCGGTGACGCAAGCGAGGATGACCCAAGAGAGCGCTAGTGAAAAGGCAACCGGTGACAGCGCATAGTAGATAGACATCTTAACTGCGTCATACTGGTATTCGGGGGGAACTATCTCAGACATCGAGAAGAAAGATAGGTAGAGCAGGTACACGGCGGACAGCCAACCTCCGTAAACTAGATGCTAGAAATTAAAAGAAGTTGTGGTTTTGTTTCGAACTATTCAACTAGAATATTTTATGAACATATAGTTAAGTTAATCCATCTACTTAACATACCTGTGATAGGAAATGGTGGGAGGAAATACCAACTCATAAACTTAATTTGATTTAACAAATACATGGAAGTTGAAACTAAAAATATGATGGGTATAGATAGAGTTGGTTTCTGACTCACTTTCCTCACAAATGAAGGTATTTTTACTCTTTAATTCTACATTAATAAGTCATTACAACGAATATGTGAATAGTCCTGATGGTTGGTAGGACACGTTGACGATTGAACATAATAACTCTAGGATGGTAACAAATATTTGAAAACCTCCAACTTGGTTTTAATAAAATGCATAATGGAGATAGTAAAACGACCACAAACACAAATGTTATTCTTTTTAGTCAATACATGATTCAACCAGATCTTACTATACTTTAAATATATCTCCAAACTCGTCCGAGGGCATAGGGTTGATCACGTGGGATTGGATTTGAAATAATCGTGGATTGAATTCACCAGGGAAATATGTTTATTTAGCTTTCTGTTATGATATTTGAATATATATTGTTCTTACAATATTTTATTTATCACCTCTTTTAATATCCTTTGGGCCTGTTGCATTTTAACCATGCTAATAAGTTAGGGGATAGAAAAGTATTATTTAGAGAACTTAACAAACCTCACACATAAAAAAGATGAACTCCTTAAATCATTAGTCTTACCTACCTTAGGAATGTGTATTTTACTATCATTTTTATGTAAGAAATAGCCAAGCCAGATTCCAAACATGTAAGGTGTTGCTTGGTGACTTGGTACAGTGTAGGTCATATTGTACGTACGATATGTTTGATTCAATCTGAAAAGTAAATATTTATAGATGTAAATCTTATATTTAATGTCAAACATATTATAAAATATAGGTACAAATTATAATTTAAACTAAAACAATAAGATTATATCACATTAGAAACAACCTTATCTGAAAGATAAATAATATAAACTCAAGGACTGGCGGCCCAATGATATGACGAATAATCTGAATTAAATTAATATTTTAGATGATAACTAAGCTTGTTCATTATCTAAATAATGTATGAATTTTTTTTCATGTATGTACCTTCAATTTTAACTTGTGCCTACTAAGAGGCCTGTGTAATTAATTATTTTGTGAATTCAATACATAAGAGACTTAGAAAATAACTTGTAAGCTAACTACATTCATTTATGATCTTTGAAAACATGTGTTATGCTAAATTAATAATAATGATATAATATATACGTGGATAAGGTATATAAAATTAGTCAAATTGTAGAGAAAGTAAATAAAATATGTGATTAAATTTGTAATAAAAATTATAATTAAATCAATTAGAAGCTTGGTTTTATTTATTATTCGAATTATGTAGAATAGTATGAAATATTTAAAATAGTATAACTAACAAAATAATAAAATTAGAATAATAATTAAAACTGGAAAATATTAATATAACGTTAATTAACGAATTTACAAAGAGAAAAATTTGATTAAAGCTTTCATTGGTTTGAAATAATTACTTTATCTTTGGGTTGATTATGAAACCATAAATATCAAGTTTTGTGTAGGAAAATATATACAAGAGTTTAAGTGTACTGTGTATTTGCCTATTTTTTAAGTTAAATAGTTATTTAATAACCATGCCATCTTGAAAAAACTAATATAAAATCCATTGCAGGATAGAGAAATACAATATTATTAAAATTAATCAAACTCGTTGGTTATAGAAATACATTAAAATATTAAAAATAGCATATCAAATTTATATTATAGGAATCGGCCTGTATAAAAACTTTAAGTGTTGATTATACAAACATATTTACTTTGCTAGAAGTATTCCCTTGTCTTTTGTTGATTATGGAATTGAATCAACATGTTTCGGCCGAAATGCGCCATCATTAAGATCAACTAAATACGTCCAACAACTTAGCTTAATCAGTAGTGTGTCTTTCTTCTGAGCTAGGGGTATCGAGTTTGTTTCCTAGCTAGCTGAAAAATGTATTACAGATTAAATGTTTATTTCCCCTTTCACAGTGATAAATTAACGGCCGGGGGCAAGGTGCTGTGATCGTTCCAGGTTTTAGTTATTTTGTAAGTCATGCGCTGATATAACGAGTAGGTTCAGCAAATGTACATTAATTACCTCAAATAAATGTAGGAAAATTCTAGATAAAATAATTAAGATAAACAAACATAATTCAAAAGTTATAATTTATTATAAATAACACAACTTGTGAATGTGGAGAATGCCAGGCCTCCTACCGCGGTTCGGATTCCACGTTAAACTATAGGTCCTCCATTTCATCTCACAATCACCCTACCATTACACATTAGCGTAAGTGCGTAGAACCCGAACGGGTAGTAAGGCTGAACCGTTACGTCTAACTAGGCATGTTCAAAATACAAAAAACAAAACATAACAATAATAAATATAAGCTACCAAAAAGTTAGAGTATGCTGAGTATATAGAGCAAAGAAAAACTGGGCTAAAACCTAACTGAAGCCCAGCACACGCAATAAGAACTATTGCGGGACTCGTCCCCACGGTCACCCTCAATAATATAAGTCATTAATCAAGAACGTGACTACATCTCTGGTTTGATTACTAGACAACATATTTTAGTTGCAGTATCTTACCTATGGATGAACGTAAGAAAAAGGTAAATACAAGCATAATAGTCAAGAGATTTGTATTAAGATTCAAAAGATATGGACAACCATTTATTGAAAGCAATAACCTCAAGACAGATAGGGTATACAAAATTTGCAATCTAGCGTCATGGCCTCATAGGGAGGGTGCAGAACGTATAAGCGAATAGCCTCGCTAATAAAAACTTGGTTAACAATAACTGACTCTTGACAATAACCTTAGCAAAAATGTCAATGTTCAACATAACAATATAAAGTTATTTCCTACCAGTCATCTATCATCTCTCCTTCCCATAAACGGGGAAAATATACAAAATCCCATATTACAGAAAGATAAAGTTGACGCTAGTCAGATAAACCAATATTAGCTCGCCAACACTTAACAAATATCTACCCATTACTTAGTTGTTATGGCGGCTATCATTAACCTCTTATACGCGCTGATGGCACCTAGTACTCTAAGTTCAAGAGATAACGATTAAAGTTAGATATGAACAGAGAAATTCAATAAACGGAATCAAATGACATTATATTTCAATAAGCAAAAGACAAAACCTAACATCTAACATGGAGTAATATAAAATACATTTGCTAGACAAATGCTTTCCAGCAAGAGAGTAAAGCTTAAGTCCCTTATACTCAGAGAAAACATTTAGTACTAAAAAATATGTATATCACCAGATATTCTACTTTTGCCCAACTCTTAAACTTAATACTCAACATAAACATCATGGGCAAAGTTTAAAGTTAAAGCCTATCAATATTAAAAATAATTACAAGTGAGGAAGATATATTATTGAAACGATATCATATTTCCTTTTTTTGTTAAAAGTTCGTTAATATCATAAATAAATACACGTCCAAAAGATATCTTATTGAAAAAGACATATTTCAGTTCATTTAAGTTCGTTAATATCTGACATAAATACAAGCGAAGAAGATATCTTTTTGAAAACGACATATTACATTTTAATTAATATCAGAAATAAACCCAAGTGCAAATGATATCTTATTGAAAAAGACATAATATTTCAGTTCATTATAGTTCGTTAATATCTGACATAAATACAAGTGAAAAAGATATCTTGGCGAAAACCATATCATACTACATTTTTGTTAAAGTTCGTTAATATCAGAAATAAAAACAAGTCCAAAAGATATCTTATTGAAAAAGACATATTTCAGTTCAGTTTAAAGTTCAAAGCTTAAGTCCACAATATTTGATATCAATTATACGTGCAATGTTTAAAGTTAGAGTTTTTTGAGATTTGAAATAATTATGAGGAGCAGAACGTGAATTTTGAACGAATAAAAATTATGTCGAAAAGGAATTTATCTTACATGGATAATCTCCGAAGCCGTAGCTAGTACAAGCTACTTCCAAAGCCAGTCCCAGAGTGGCGCTTAAGCTACATGATCACACTTTTATACAGAAAGAACAGTTCACAGTACACGGGATGAAGGGAAAACAAGGGGGGGAAACCAAAGAATATAATTAGGCGTGGAATGTTCTACGAGCGTCTAGACGGCAGACTTGGCATAGGTGAAGTGTTTCTTCTTCCTAACTGAAGATCTTTGGGTCGTAGAAACCGTTGCTGGGCGTTGGAAAAGGCGTGGTCCTCAGTATACCGGGATTAGTCGTCTGGTTCGGGTGTGAGAGTTCCGATGGGCCGTTCGTGCATGTAGTCGTGAAGCAAGGCTGGTCGCAGATGGTGTCGGTATAATTGGTAAGTTGATTGTTTTTATTTGGTTTCGGGTAGCTTGTGGCTAACAATTCAACAAGACGTGGTGCTAATAATAATAATAATAATAATAATAATAATAATAATAATAATAATAATAATAATAATTATTATTATTATTATTATTATAATTATAATTATTATTATTATTATTATTATTATTATTATTATTATTATTATTATACATAAGATACATTTCAAAAACGTTTGTGAAGGCATGTGCAATTATCAACAGTAGGAAAATGAAAAACTATTTGAGGTAAATGTATTGGAAAAAAGGAAGAGAAAAATAGGAGATAATGTAGGTTGTATATCTGGTCCAGCTCAGTCAATAGATGTAGAATTGGCTAAGATAAATAAAGAAGTACAGTATAATTTTTTGTAATATTGCCTTCTTAAATAGTATATGTTCCTTACCCGACTATTTAGAATGTTATTTATCACTTTGTATTGTGAACACCCATTTTAATTTTCACCCTGCCATTTTAATAAAACATTTACGAAATGAATGATGTATCAAACAATAATGGTGGTTTTAGTTTCTTTAGAATGGTATCAAGATCACTGTGGACTGTATTGTTTATGACAGATAAATATAGGCAAGAAACTCTACCAGTTTAATTAGGTTAGTTTTATAAATGTTACTCATCACATTTACCTTATAATGTGGGTGCACTTATTCTAAACTTCCTAATTTATAGCCCATTGATAACAGCTAATAGAGATGGATATAACTGTTCAGCTGCAGAGGATAGACTCATTTAGTATGAGCCTATCTTCAACTTTAATTTAGAATGTAAAATATGTTAAAAAATATATATTTTTTAACACTTTGTCTACTACGCTTCCAGGCTATACACATATTTAATAATTAAGCAAATGTTATAAAGTTAAATAAGTTTAAATTTAAATATAGAGGAAGTGTGCATACACTTGTGCAGTTGCAAACCATCCTCAATACACCTGACCTTGATTCAAAACTGGTCTCCCCATTATCGAAAGTCTAGAATATTGTAGGAGTGGTGACTTTGAGCTTCAAAACTCTCATGTAAAATAAACATTTTTTTAACGGCGTATGTCTATTTTCACTTGATATCTGCTTATCATTGGAAGCATTCCAATTTATAAATGGGCCACGGAAACAAAACTGCCCTGAAATAATCCCCTTCCTTTTCCAACACTTAGTTTTATCTCTGCCATCAGACAGACGGATCGTCAAATTATGCATTAAATTGTATTACATTTCCAAATTGAGCAATTATAATTTTCGTCTGAAGAAGCTGTAATTGATTAGTCAATTTGTACATGGTTTGAATTAGCTTGCTCAAACAAAATGTGTAGTTTTAAATGTTCGATTGACCAACATAATTTCTCAATTTTTACATGGTATGGTGAGTTATACTACATACTCGTTACACCTGTGACTACATTGAAACATATTTTGTCAACCACTGCCTTAATCCACGTGGTCACTGAAGCAGGGGTACGTTTCATTGGTTTGAAACTTAATTTATAATGATAGTGATATCCAACTCACGTAATTCCAATGTAGATGAGCATAGAGAGGTTGTTCTGGACGCTGACGTAGTAGCGTAATGCGCCAGAGATCACATGAAGCGTCAGGAGCAGTGAGATCCCCCAACCCTGGCTGACGAACAGAAGGTATACCAGAAGAGGTGCTACCAGCGACAGTTGCATGTCCAGGGACAGCTGATGGGTGTGAGTGGCACACTACAAACAAACATAGAGAAAACTGCTTATATATAATGAAAAAATAACACCATCTATAAGGGAAAAGATTTCGTTATCCTAACTGTAATTCATTCACGACCAAAGTTTATTTGGATGACCGCTCATAATGTTACTAGAAGTAGTCCGTAATATATCTCTATGCCAACAGCTGACATCTATCACTTTGGATAACTGTAATGAAAAGAGATGGTAAAAATAAGAATGTGATAGTTAACCACAGTAATTTAGGATAATATTATTTATATATTTATTTGAGGTCAGATAAAAAGCGTATTTATCGTTTTATTCCACTTCAAAAAAAAAATAATAATATTCACAAAAATTTCTAACGAACATAACTTGAAAATGGCGACCGACGAATTTAAACCATGTGTTTGAGCATGACGGGAAGCAATTTTTTTATAATGATGAACCCACCCATTTGATAAAACATTTTATTCAGTTAAATATTTCAAAATACGATAACATAATCATAAACTCATTTATTTGAAGTAAAAAAATGACAAGTATTTCATCCTTTTCAAGTAAATACAATCCCTGTCTTAAAATATATTGATGTATTCGCTATATTGCACATAGCCAATAATTTTACAAAACGAAAAAAATGTACTTTTAATGATGTTTAAAAAAATGGTTTCGTGTAGGATAAAAAAAAGTATTTAAAGTTATTAAATACTATGAGAAATTTAAGTTTAAATTATTTTAAATATAAAATATAACAGGTAATTAAAAAAACTTTACATTTATAAGAAAACAGTGACCATTTACAGATGTTGGCAACCCAAAATTCAAACATATGATTTATGAACTGTCATCCAGGTAAACACCTATCGTAAACGGACTCTAGGTGCTCAGACGCATAAATCAATCAGATATTCTGGTTGGTGTTCACGCCTTACTCTTGAGTTTAATTGTTTCCAGTCATGAGTATTTGGTTTTATGCTCCAATATGTTTAATTAATATAACCTATTTTACTGTATCTCCAGGCATGTATTAGACTAGAATATTGAACTCATGTCTTTTCCTGTATCCAAAGTATGTTTTAAGTCGTTATTTGTCAAAACTCTTGTTGTAATTAAAACAAACATTATTTATTAAATTTGTTATATCAAACCTAAGCCAATAGATATGGATGTAAAGAAATCAGTATTGTCTTGTCTGGCTTATGTCAGGAGGTCTAGGTTTGTATTCCCACCGGGTACTTTGAGGTGTTTTTTCCCTGAATGATTTCCCACTCCACACTCAAAACCAGAAACATTTACATGAAAACATGCAAAATATAGAATTAATGTTAATAATAATAATAGTAATAATAATGATAATATAATAATGATAGTAATAATAGTAATGATAATTATACTAATAACAATAGTGATTATGATAATAATAATGTTAATAATGATAATAATGGTAATAATAATCATGATTATGATAATAATAATTATTATTATAGTGCGCGTCTGGGCTACGTTATTTGCAGTCCAGTAGGGGAACGATTATACAACACTAATGTACGTTATCTATGGGATGACCGGATGTATCAATCGTACATCCTTTTCCGTGGAGGCTCTTTCCATTTCCCGATTAGATGAGGTGATGATATTATACCATATGAATTTGTGGAAATAGTGGAAAAACTTAAACCTGCCATAATCCTAGCTAGCCAAACCCTGGTGAACGTTTGGGTTCCCATTTCGGGAATAAATACCTGAGATTTCAGCTGGGAGTAAAACCTGGAACCCCTAGGCTTGTAGCTAGGTGCACTGACCACAACACTGCGGGGCTGGTTATTATTGTTTTAAATTTGAGGATATTTAACTTATTGTGAATATGCTATAGTGTAAATGTAAATATGTATACAATTATTTAATGCTTAATAGAATCATATAGGTTATTTACCATCTCTTCGAAGGGGTAGAAATTTTGAACGTAAGCATGTTCCTCCACATGGACACCTTGCAGAGATCTGCATTTCTCTTCACCACCTTATTCCAAATTGGCCCATTTCCTAGGTGTTCCCAGATATAGGCGTAAAATACAACCAGAGAGATAATGGCTGGTGTCAACCTATAAGTATGAGACCATTGATTTAAAGTAGCTCATTAAATAAATGTACAGAAAGAAGTGTTTTTGTTTTTACAGATATATCAACAATTTTACATTCTCATGAGCCCTAGTAGGAAGGAATTCTTATGATTGTATAAAAAAATCGAGTTCTGGATTTTAATGGATGTCAACGTTTACGACCTAATGATATCTGATGACCAGTATGTTCTCTTCTTCACTTTACTCATGATATTTTATAAAATCTAGTTCAACTTAACTTGTGATATCATATATTCTTGCTTTACTCCTGAATTTATATCCAACTCGTTTTACAGCATCCTCCTATACTTCAACTTTTCTTTGGTCATTTCCTTATAAGCTCTATTCAGCATCCTTATTTTCAGGGATATCTTAATCTATTATGTCACATTTTACATGCTTTCTCTCTTTGTGGATGCTATCATACGCTTTGAAGAAGTCCACAAAGACCATCTAATTGGCTTTGCTATAATTACAGAACATTTAACATACATGTTACATAAAAGAGACGTGATTTATTGTAATTCAGATATACCTAAATCTAACTTGGTATTTTCTAACTTCTTCGGCAAGAGGCTTCAGATAGTCCAGGATGACCGGCCTGAGTATTTTGTACAACCAATTCAGCAATGAGAATTCTTTATAGTTGTGTGGATCCATAATTGTCTTCTTTGTGTGAATTGGGCTTATAACACCCAACTGCTATTCTTCGGGTATCTTCTTCATTTTACATATATGTATATGTAGCTCAAATATCTTTCTCTGCAGTATTTCCTTGCTTTTCTAGATCATCTTCTCTATTATTTGATTTTATCGAGGAAGTCTCAATTTTATCAACTTTATCTAATTTTTGCTTCATAACTTTTCTTACTTCCTCAACAGTGTTATTATTCCATTTAAATTTCTCCTTGTGGTCATGACCATTCATAATCTGACCAAAATTTATTTATTGTAGCACTCAAAGATATCTTGTTCGTCTGACATATTTTTGCCATTCTTTAAGTTGGCAAACATAGTATTTTTTGTCGTTAAAACCTAAAGTTCCCTAACTTTAAAAAACAAGTTATTTTATTGCCTTTCTGATATTCCTCTTTAAACTGTACCACTAAATTCGTCAAATGGGTCTTTTTTTTCTTCTTAGCACCATTACAATATCTCTTCTTTATATCTAGAACGTTTCTTTGTTGTCTTGGTTTTACGTATTTTGTAGCCACTTATCCCTTGCCTACCTTATGCTCGTCACCACTTCTTCACATTTCCGATTGAACCATTTTTTTGTTTCTTAAATTTTTTTATTACTCTCTCGCTATCTTACAGGTAGATATATTATTGTGATAGTTAGAAAACACAAACTCGAAGTTTTGATGAATCTCTACGTGTCGTGATCGCCCGAATCCGAAACAGTGGTTTTTGAGGTTGCGTCTGTCTATCTATCTGTCAATTGCTCTAGTATAGAACTTAAACTATTTTACCTATCAGGCTGAAACTGGCTATATAGGCGTATAGGATTTTCATAGGGTTGCTCCAAAAATTATTTGAAATTTGATATCTAACAATAAAAAACTATGAGTAGTTTACTTGTAGGGCAAAAAAAAAAAGAAATGTTGATTTTCTCAAAATCTGCTCTAACGATTTTAAATAAATTTCATTTCTATACATTTATAAATATTCCAAACAAAATGGCTACAATCAATATTTCGGCAAATTGACTTTAAGGTCTCCGGTCTGATGCGTAAATTAATTTTATTTATCATATCCTCGAAAATATTGGTGATATGAAATTACTTATCATTAAAAATATGTAGATCTATTTATTCAAATAATTTACTAATCATAATTTTATAAAACTAACACCTTTCAAACTATGCAGAAATATTTATATTTTTTAACTTTTCGAAAAAAAAAGGTAAAGTATTGCCATCTTAAAAATATCTAACCTGAAATGTTGATGTCGACATCTCATTACCCCCCGAAACATAAATAGTGGTCTTTTCAATGCCGTATGTCTGTGTGCCAGTTTTAACTTTAAATAAATAATAGTTTAATAAAGGGGGAAAGGAGAAAAATCAATTTTCTCAAAATAGGCTCTATCAATTTTGATTAAAATTCGTATATACACTTTGATTAAGATTTTAAATAAACTGGTTATTTTCATTTTCCCGTGGGCACCAACTACTGTGGGTGACATTATTACTGGGGCTACAAGGGAAGTATTTTAACCACCAGATTGAAATATTAATTTAAATAACAAAAATCGGTTTATTATAACAGAAAAATAAAATATATGTTTGATTACAATAGATATACAAGAACATAAGTTAGAAGTTCCAAATTAAAACTGTCTTGTTGCGACACGGGCAAACAATAGTTATAGGTGGCAAGATCGATTGGAATAGGCTTGAAGAGTAATATTCAATAACAAAACAGTTGGACTGACATCAGGCTATAGTCAGATGATTCTAAAAGTAAAACAGTGAAGTAATTATAAACAAAAGTTAACTGTAAAAGATATACATATAGTATTATTAACACATTTATAATTTAAGCTAGCTTGTTTGATTAGGACTTAAGAAAAATCCTTAAGAGGCATTGTATAATGAATAGAAATAGAAAGATTAGTTGATTACATTGGTAGATGGATAACATATTCAGGTGTCTACACAAAAGAGTATTATGGCCGGTCCTTTCCCTATTGATACTGCCAGAGCATTCACTAGTACAAGTATTTAATGACGTACTCCCTGGGGTATAACACTAATTAAATTCATACAATAATAATACTCAGTCAATAGGTGCCAAAAACGGGCAATAGGGAAAAAAAAGTATTATCCACGCGGACCCCATATGGAAACAAGCGGAATTCCGTGCTTTACCCACCCAAGCTAATACCACACATGAAGCGTGCCAACAAGAATTATTCAACTCATTGAATACATTGACCCAACAAGGACCTAGAAAAAGGATAGACAACCTGGTTGTAACCATAAAAATAAATCTGTAGTCTTAAGGACTCAAAAGGTAAATATAGTGCTCGTGGAGAATAGCAACCATTTGGACTAAGTCCTTATTACATCTGGAGCTCAAGGCTCCTATATCGAAGCTGTATCATATGGATATAGGAAAAATACGGCCGCTTGGACCAATATAACAAGTCTTAAGGACTTAGGTAACATTAGATTTACTGTGACTACACCAACAGAGTTTAAATAACTAAAAGCCAAAATATAATCACTCTGAAACAAGAAATCGAAATAAATATGATAGTCGTCTAGACTATACTAAGTCTGAAGGACACAATGATGATAAACAAAAAGTCAGAAGGACTTAATAAATACACATTTTCTATTCTTTCAACTAGACCAATAAGTCAGATGGACTTATTTACGTCGCCTCTATACTTAGGAAACCGGAGAGGTTTTTCCTCAGTGGCGCGGTGATGAGAGTCACGCCCAACACTCCATGTACACCGGTTCCTTAGTAGAGAGAGCTTCTTTCTTAAACGACGTGATGTGATTGAATATGAGAACCACGCCTAATACTCCATGGCCAACGCTTCCTTCGTGGAGAGGTTCCTTCTTCAACACGTGATGTGATTGAATATGATTAAGTGAATCTGAGAGTCGCTTATTTTATACCCTTTATCTGATTAGAACGGAACAAAAAGAAAGAAAATAGAAAAAGGCGTAATAACACAGATGGTGATAGCAAAGGACTGGAGCTTGAGGGGGTGAGGAAATGGGGAGGTTTGAAGAAACGCCGCCACAACCTTGGAGCTCGAGGGTCGTGGGAGCGAGCCCAAATTAATTTTGTTTTTTATGTTAGGAGAAGTAATGTGTGGATTTGTTAGGAAACACCCTCGTCACCATACTTGTATATTTTCCTAGAAGGCATGTTGGCGTTATACGATTCCATCCAGTCACGGTGAGTAAGTCTTGAAGCATATTATTCCTGAATGTATCGGCTTTAATTATCTTGTTTGGATTCCACTATAAAAGTTCAGTATCATCGTACAAATTTGTATTATTAAATCCTTTATAGTATTTTCTATTGGGAGCACGTGGATCATATTCGAGTCCATCCAGTCGCTAACAGTCGGTTTTGAAGGATAATATTATTATTAGATATTTTAAATCTAATACTCTTCTTTAGATTTTGCCAATATAATTATTATAATTTTGTATTTGTACGTAGCCTAATTGTGTGTCAACTTTATATGATTAGCGTATAACCCGAACGGGTAGTAAGACGCGGTGCTAAATAAATTTATATGATTGACACGCTACACATGAAAATGAATTATAGGGCACTTTACAGAAGCTGAAATTTCCGTTTCCTCGCAAATATAGGAGATAATAAATGATATCATTGACAAATTATACTATTACTACCCGCCACGGTGGCGTAGTTAGCTAGCGCGCTAGTTATGTTGAGCTCGACTGCATTTTTGATACATTTTTAAATATAGTACGTGAATTTGTTTTGTCTTTAAATTAGTGTAAAATGGTTTTAAGAAGGTCAAAATGATTAATTATTTAGTTTAACAAGATTTTTTAAAAGTAAAATAATAAGTAAACAAGTACTAAAAAGGGAATAAGAGAAAAGGGAAAAATGCAAAAAAGATAAAAAAAATGTTATAAAAATAAAAATTTATAAAGCAGAAAAGGGATGAAAATAACACCGAATATTATTATTCTCTAATAGCTGTATCAATTCCTAATCTCGTATATAAAATCAAGCAATTTTTTCAAACACAATCTTAAGTTACTATAACTAGTTCACAAATGAATCCAATATAAAATAAATTATATGTTGTACCTTAGAGAAGTTTTCATCTATTTATCTAACTGAAACAAAATAATATATATTTTTGCATAAATATCATGGATAGAAGAACATCATATTTAACCAAATAACCTAAATTAAATAATAAAGCTATATTTTTACAGACACATTTAGAAATAAATGGTAAATTGCACCCAACAAAATTTCTCCCTCTTTTATCCTAAAACATACATTTACTAAAAACGCGTGAGATTTGTGAAACGAAATACTCGGTGTTGCATATTTCATGATTCGATAGTTTGTTGCATATTTTATTATTTGCTAGTCTCACTTGGTTATTTCCACCCCTATTCTCCCTCACTCAACTGCAGAGTTCTTGGAATTAGCCACCCCTCTACCCTCCTTCTACTTCCAAGTAAACCCTCTTAAACCCTTTGTGTATTCCGCCTCAAACAGTGGTCATTGGATTCCAATCTCTATCACAGCTCGGTGAATCTCTCTTGCTCAGTTTCTTTTGGAAATGAACTCATCAAAAACTCTGTGGAAGATGATTTTAGTGTGTGACTCTTCATAAATAATAAGTTAATAATGTTATCTCTGTGTGATTTTATTTAATATATATAATATGTACTCATTAAACGCGAGTGATTAGGGGAGCTCCTCTCGCAAACTAATATTCGTTAGAAGACCATCCTCGGATCAAGAAGATCAAGACCACCGCTCCCAGGTATTCTCGGATCTCCAGTCAAGACAACTCTCAAGGTAGGCTCTACACAGTACATCTTTTTATTAAACCAACGTTCAACTCCCGTTTCTGTTTTAGTGTACCTAAAACTGGTCCTCCGGAATTAAATTACTTTTTTTGTTAGTCGTAACTACATTGAAAATACAGATCGCTCATACACTTGGTCTATACACAGTTGTATAAACACTACAACAAAGATTATAAATGATATAAAATACACCATTACTTACGCTCTATTGCATTAAGAGCTAGTAACACTATTACAGAAAAATTGAAAAAAGGGAATAAGAATCAAATTCATTATCAGATCTGAACTAAAACGTATAAATATGCTTATATATGCTTATAGCTCAGAAACAATTGGTTTTATAAAAATGTATTTGAGTAAAAGTTTGTTATTCTTAATAGTACCATGTAATTACACTACAATGAATTTGGGTGATTGCTTAAATTAACATATAAGTTAGTGCTTAACGTTGCAGGTGACAGAACGGGTCTATTTATGGTCTTGTTATGATTAGTTAGTAAACAATAGGGCTTAAGAACTGACAAGTCAAAACATTCTTTCAGCATTATTCTTGGCAACCAGGGCAATTTGTGGTATATTATGTTTCTGTTTTAGAGTTATTTCGGCTGACAAAATAATATCTATAATATGGAGTCACTGACCATTTATGGATCTACACGGGATTGAATACCTGGTCATCGGGTACTTATGCTTATACATTTTAATCAAAATCGTTAGAGCTGTTTTCAAAATATTTTGAAATTAAAGAAAAACTCATCAGTAAACTACTCTGAATTTGGGGGCTATGGCCAAAA
>CABEEJ010006898.1:0-27500 GCA_901482245.1 Timema douglasi | reverse complement strand
TATCTAAATCCCATTGGTGGTGGGGGACAGAAAAAAAAGAATCAGGAAAATTTACTTGGGTTTACGAGGATTTAGAATCAACAATTTATCCACAATTCGTTGTAAAATTGATTCTTTCTTTTTATTATTCTTTTTATTCATTATTTCTTTTCCTTATTTATCCTCAGCCATTTATTCTTCCCCTTCCTATTATGTCGGCCAAAATTGATGAAACTATCACTTTTGAATGTGAAACGGGTAATTATCATACTTTTTGTCCTATTAGCTGTGTATCCTGGTTGTATCAAAAGATTGAAGACAGTTTCTTTTTGGTAGTGGGCACAAAAACATGTGGTTATTTTCTCCAAAATGCACTTGGAGTTATGATTTTTGCAGAACCCCGCTATGCAATGGCGGAATTAGAAGAAGGAGATATCTCGGCCCATTTGAACGATTATGAGGAATTGAAAACGCTTTGTATTCGGATAAGAAAAGATAGAGACCCCAGCGTGATCATATGGATAGGCACTTGTACTACAGAAATAATCAAAATGGATTTGGAAGGTATGGCACCCAAATTGGAATATGAAATTGGAATACCAATTCTAGTGGCAAGAGCAAATGGATTGGATTATGCTTTTACTCAGGGGGAAGATACTGTGTTAGCTGTAATGGCACATCGTTGTCCAGAACAAGAATTCCCCATTGGTGAATCAAAAGAAACTATAACAAAAACAAAATTATTCCCTTTTCCTCTTCTGAAGGAAAAGAAATTGGTGGAATATGCAAATCATCCTCCCTTAGTTATTTTTGGGTCTTTACCCTCGAATTTGGTCTCTCAACTTGATACAGAATTAAGACGCCAATTCATCAAGGTATCAGGTTGGTTGCCCGCTCAGAGATATGCCGATCTTCCATCACTGGGTGATGGAGTTTATGTTTGTGGCGTTAACCCCTTTCTGGGTCGTACAGCAACAACTTTGATAAGACGAAAAAAATGTGAATTAATCGTAGCTCCTTTTCCTATTGGTCCGGACGGAACGCGTGCTTGGATCGAAAGGATTTGTCCTGTATTTGGTATTGAGACCCAGAGTCTGGAGGAAAGAGAGGAACGGATATGGGAGAGTTTAAAAGATTATCTTGATTTGGTACGCGGAAAATCTGTCTTTTTCATGGGAGATAATTTGCTAGAAATATCTCTAGCAAGATTCTTAATCAGATGTGGTATGATCGTTTATGAAATTGGTATTCCATATATGGATAAACGGTATCAAGCTGCTGAATTAGCACTTTTAAAAGATACATGTATAAAAATGTGTATACCAATACCACGAATTGTGGAGAAACCAGACAATTCGAATCAGATACGACGTATGCGCGAGCTACAACCCGACTTAGCCATCACCGGAATGGCTCATGCTAACCCGTTAGGGGCGAGAGGAATTGATACTAAATGGTCAGTTGAATTTACTTTTGCCCAGATTCATGGATTTGCCAATGCAAGAGATGTACTTGAATTGGTTACCCGCCCTCTACGACGTAACGAAAATTTAGATAACTTGGATAGGACCACCCTGGTCAGAAAGAACAACGAGTTCTATACCAGTACTCCTAGATAAGCTAACAGAGAATATATTTATTAATAGCATATGCATATATCCAGATGTTATGTTATAATATATATTATAAATCTTCTATATGTTAGATATTGGAATCTATTCTGTTAAATCGAATTTATGGATGTATAAAATGATGACTATTCCTATCTGTATCTCCCATATATATATGGGGGATACCAGATCTATTAATTCTATTCCTGTTTCTCATTCTTAATTTTCAATCAACAAGGAGTTTCGATATGATAAGAGTACTTGGTCTACTATGGGATCCATTATCATCATGGGTAGAAGTCTCAGGTCCGATCATTTTATTTGGGCTATATTATGGATTTCTCGCTACATTGCCTTTTGGTCCCTCTAAAATCTATTCGATGAGATCTTTCTTTTTGGGAGAACCTATCTATGGTATTATAGCTATAAGTGGTTCTATTACGGGACAATTAATAGTCTTTTTGTCCATGTACTATTCGCCCATCTATGCAGCGTTGTGGAAACCTCACGCAATAACTTTATTAGTCGTACCATATATGTTCTTTCGTTTTAATCAAATTAACAAAGAACCTTCAAGTTCTGAATCTCCGCACCCCATGAATTCGATCAACAATCCAAAAATTCTAAGTCTATTTATGGGTGGTCTAATTCTTCAATTGTTGAATCCCATTCTTTTAGCAAATCCCGTATTAACAAGACTAGTGAACCTCTTTCTTTTTCGTTACAGCAATAATATATCGTTTATTATAAGTGGTTTTTGCGGTTGGTTGGGTGGTAATATTCTATTCATCATTTTGACAAAATTGGTCTCTTTCCGTATAGAACGTAATTCACCTATTGATTATACTAGATTAAGACGTTATATCCATCGGACCTTTAGTCTACTTCTTCTTTCTTATTGTTCATTCTATTTAGGTAGGGCCCCATTACTTTTTCTTAAAAGAAAAAATGATGACATCGGTGACAAAGATGACGGCTCTGTGGTTATGGCTAGAGATGAAGATGACCGCTCTGTTACTATGGCTAGAGATGAAGATGACCGTTCTGTGGTTATGGCTAGAGATGAAGATGACAGCTTTGTGGCTATGGTTAGAGATGAAGATGACCGCTCTGTGGCTATGGCTAGAGATAAAGATGTGGCTATGGCTATAGATGAAGATGAAAATGAAAATGAAAGCTCTGTGGCTATGGCTATAGATGAAAATGACAGCCTTGCGGCTATGGCTATAGATCCGAAAAAATTGAAAGGACTTCCGAAAGAAGAACCATTATCATGGTTCAAGCAACCATGGCCCATTATGTTCTTTGATCATAATAGAGCTTATCGGCCGATACGATATATCGGGAATAGCCCATTTACTCGCCTAGGTCCTGTGAGGACCGAAGTATCTCAATATTTTTTTGGCACATATTCGAGTGATGGAAAACAAAGAATCTCTTTTACGTTTTTACCTAGTGTATTGGTCCTTGGGGAAAAGCTCGGAAAATATAGAGATCTTTTAGATACTTCTTGCTCATCTGAGGATCCTTATCATAGATGGATCCATACCATGAAAAGAAGAAGAGATTTTTTAGGGAATGAATTTTCGGATCGAGTGAAAGCTCTAAGCAATGGATCTCCTGCTGAAAATGTTATCGAAAGGAGAGTGGAATTCTCCAATTCTCAGGGAGATTCTTTTATTGAAATGTATGATCCATTCCTTAATGGGGCATTCCGTGGAACAATAAACCAACTCGAGTCCCCCCGAATGCTGAACGATTCGATCATTTCTAATCTTTCGGATTTTGTAGAGGTATCTATGAAAGACTGTAAAGAGGGATACCAAAATGATCAATTTGGGTATGGGTACCATATATCTCATCGTTGGCAGGAATTGGAACACGAAAGCTTTCGACTACCCTGGGAACCCTTACCTACAGATACTGTTCGTTCGCTTGTTCCGATCACTAAATCATCGGAAAGAGGAAAAGTTGAACCTATTTCGAAACGGCTCTATCTATTAGCAGAACGAATAATTGCAAATCAAGCAAGGAAGAAGATATTTGAAGAGTCTTTGTCAAATATAGATTCTTCAAATATAGATTCTTCAAATATAGATTCTTCTTTTGGTAACCTGATCTATCCAAAAGATTCGTTGGAAATGACTTCTGATCAGATCCAAGAGATCTATGCAAAAGATGATGATTCGTTGATACATTTTCTGTGGTTGGAAATAGCCTTTCGAGTAGCCTATATAGATATCGTACCGGAAATAGCTTCATGTAATGAACGGATCTACACAAACTATTTGGTGAATATTTACAACCAAATCGACGGTAGAAACGTTTCGCCCACAGGTACCATAAAATGGGAATTGATTCTTGATCTTTTTACTACGAATACGGAACAGAAAGTGACTTCAGAACAGATTTTTCTTTTCGGGTCTTTGGCGCAATATGAGTGGACAATACTACGAAATTTTCGTGGGAATGTATCTACGGATGATTCAACGCAAACGAAAGATTTTCTTACCCTTTACAGGGAAATACTATTGAATGAACCTCTCCAAATGAAAGAGATTCAGAAACATGTGCCTCGATGGTCATCTAATGTTACGATGGATGAATCTGATGATGTAGACACAACTCCAATCACAACGAATAGCATTCGTGCAAGAAAGGTCAGAAGTACACTGACTTTTGATATTGGGGACAGAGAAATAGTTATGAAACGTTATTTTGTCGAATCAGATTATCGTCGGAACTTAATCAAAGGATCCATACGTGCTCAAAGACGTAAAATTATGATATGGAAGAGGATGCAACCGAATGTACATTCCTTTTTCTTTTTGGTAAGAAAGGAAATACCCACTTATCCTAAAGATCATTACGACACGTCCGATTCTGATAGAGTGAATATGGAACGAATCCCTAAAGAAATTAGGGAGCAAATCCAGAGATACGAAGAAGAATCGGAGCCGGTCCCCCACAGTCCGACACTCGCTGAGTCCTTATGTACAATGTGGCCGGAATTGAACTATTTAAGAGGTTTATTTTTAGTGGCTCAATCAAATCTTAGAAAAAGTATAATATTACCATCACTTATAATAGCCAAAAATATTGGTCGTATATTATTATTTCAAGGCTCCGAATTTCCAAAAGATTGGGAACAAATGAGGAGAGAAGTGCATATCAAATGCGCTCCTGATGGTACCGAATATTCTGAAACAGAATTCCCAGACAAATGGAAAAGAAATGGTATGCAGATAAAGCTTCTATTTCCTTTTCGTTTGAAGCCTTGGCATAGCCCCGAACTCCAATTCGAGAAAAAATTGCGTTGGAGCTATTTAACGACCCTTGGGTTTGAAACTGACATACCTTTTGGTGATCCAATCCCACAGCTAGGACCTTTTTCGGAATTTTTTCAACCTATCTTCAAAGAATTGATCTTCAAAAAATTGAAGAGAGGGTTGATCATCTTTCAAAAATTGATAAAAGGATTGATTCTTTTCAAAAAATTGAAGAGACGATTGATGGGATCTACAGGAATAAGACGCGTTCCACGAGTTAGATATATAGACAAAAGTGAACTGAATGACCGGATACAAAATAAATTACTGAGTGAGACTACCCCTATGGATAGTGCAAATGATTCATCAGAAATGAATGATCCATTTGGATATGAAACCCGAACAATTAATGTGAAAGATCCAGATGATCGGATGACCACAATGAAGGAGCGGATCAAATCTATCGCGATCATAAATAGCGCTCCTATAACTGGAATGTCTCTGGTGGATTCAGAGAGTAATAATGGATCGAAGGGGAGTTTGGGATCAACATTCAAAAAACGATTGGTTCAGATTCGGCGAATACCTGGTCGATTTCGAAAGAAAAGTGTCCAATTAATCCGAAAAAGGTTCTATTCAATGAAATTAATGAAACTTTTTCTCAAAAGAATGGACCGATATCTTTTACCAAGTTTTATTCATTTCCTCGAGTCAAATATCAAATTTTGGATTCGATCCGCTTGGATCCGATCCACGGGGAATATAGCCGCAATTTACGGACAAATATTCATTATTAATAATGATATTTCAAGAATAAATAGAGGTAAAATTACCAACTACTATTTGATCAACGAAAAAATACAAGATTTTGAAATTAATCCTGATCGAAACATGTTCTCAATGTCCCAAGCATATGTATTTCACAAGATATGGCAGATAAGGGCAATGAACAGGTCCTATTCAAAGTATTTATTCAAATCCCGAGCCCAAACATCATATCCCTTGATCAAGAAGAAGATCCAAGAATTATTAGATATACAAGGAATATTGGATCACGAGAAACCACAAGATCTGAAGGAGAATGACTGGAAACAATGGTTGAGATGTTTTGACCGGTACAACATATCCCCAGAGATATGGTCTAGGATAAACCCACAGAACTGGAGAAATGGAGTAAGTAAGCAATGTACGTGCTATGAAGAACAATTCATTCCCTATGAACAACAAAAAGATTCTATATTTGCAGCTGTGATGGAACCTTATTTGGGACTACTTCGGAAAATGAACAAACGTTACAGATACGATCTCTTATCATATAGTTATCTCAATTCTACAAAAGATTTTGATATTCTCAATTCTACAAAAGATTTTGATATTCTCAATTCTACAAAAGATTTTGATATTCTCAATTTGACAAAAGATTCAGATATTCTCGATTCTACAAAAGATTCAGATATTCTCGATTCTACAAAAGATTCAGATATTCTCGATTCTACAAAAGATTCGGATATTCTCGATTCTACAAAAGATTCGGATATTCTCGATTCTACAAAAGATTCGGATATTCTCGATTCTACAAAAGATTCGGATATTTACGGGCCGCCAGTACAACCTTATATACCAGATGATCACGATATCACCGATCGTGAAGGAATTCTCAGGGAAAAGTTTATTCGTGATATTATCGAGGAGGATTGGAAGGGTACCGATTTCAATATCATGAATGGTCCTCGTTCTACTATTGAAATTTACGATGCTATACGTTCTTGTACTTACGATCATACAACAATGATTGACAGGCAGAAGACTGATCTTCTTACGAATAAACAGAGGATTGATGAGACGCGAAGAGACAATGTTGGCATTATTGATTCTCCGGAAATCGAGAAGAGAGGATCCGTATTAGATTTAAAATTATGGTTATTCCCGGACCTTTTGGGAATCAAAAATATATATGACACTGAATCGAAGTACGTACCAAAAAAATCGTTTTTACGAGAAGAACGAGACCGGAAAAAGATAGAGGAAGAAGAAGAACGGAAGGAAACAACAGAACAAGGAATAGGTGTTAGATCACATGTTCATAAAAAAAAAGGAAAAGAGCATAATCGGAACGATAAAGCCGGTAAAGTAGAAGATCAAAAAACTGGTAAAGTAGAAGATCAAAAAACTGGTAAAGTAGAAGATCAAAAAACTGGTAAAGTAGAAGATCAAAAAACTGATGAAAAGAAAAAAGCTGATGAAAAGAAAAAAACTCATCAAGTTTTTGTTCAATACAAAGCGGTAGAAGGTATAGGGGAAGACAGTATATTCAAGCTGTCGGATGTTTGCAGGGTTATGTGCGGAATTAAGGATCCGGTCCAATATCTTTGGACCAATATCCACCAGGGAGATGTTAACCTGAATCTAATGTTCCTTCTTCTTCAGAAGACTAGCAATGAAAAGGCTAGCAATGAAAAGGATAGCAATGAAAGGGATAGCAATGAAAAGGAAATATGGGAAGAGAATATTCTTCGGGAGGATGTTCCGAGAAAGGTAAGCAATCGAAATGAAATATGGGAAGATAAAAACATAGTGATCCCCGAACCATATCGTTTATCAAGCATACTGGACGACCAATTCCTGATGTATAAAATCATAAGTATTTCATTTAAGTTTCCAAATAAAGCCCGGGAATGGATAGATGAAAATCTTTATGATGGATCTGTGCAACGCGGGAAAATTCTGGGGGATGGAAAAAACATTTTGAGTTCCCTCAATTTAGAAGATCTTTTGCTCCCAAAACGTCGTAGAGAATTTCGAATCCTGAATCGGTTTGATCCGGAGAACGATCATGTAGGATTTTCCAATGGAAAAGACATACAAAATGACGAAGAACTAATGGAAAGAGACCAACATCTTAGCGTAGATACAACACAAATAATTAAACGTTTTCTTTGGCCTAGTTATCGATTAGAGGATCTTATTTGTATGAATAGATATTGGTTCAATACAAATGATGGGAGTCGATCCGCGATGTTGAGAATACGTATGTATCCCCTAACTTTCAATTGATAGATTTTTTGCGTTTTCGTCAACAACAACAACAACAAATAGATTGATTCAATGGAGTTTCTGGGCCAAAATTGAACCAATCTGTTCGTTCCGTTTTATCAATGCGATGTGAAAAGATTCTACATCTCCTATCGTATTTTGCCATAGGTCCAAAACCAAATGTTCCTCCAAGAAGATAGAAAGAATCCGACCAATTGTTCTTCAATAGAAATAAATGGTCGGAACGAATCAGAATTATTATATGGACCATGCAAATGAAAGAATGGATCTAATTCTTTTTTCTGACTCGAGAAAAAAAAAAAAAATTCTATTCAACTCCGGTCAAATTTGTTTTTTATGATCAAGAATTTGTCCATTAGTTCGTCTCTGATTCCCAATAAACAGAGAGGATCTGTTGAATCTCAGGTATTTTATTTAACCAATCGGGTCCTAAGACTTACCCAGCATCTGCAATTGCACGGAAGAGACTATTCATCCCAAAGGGGTTTGTGGAAAATTTTGGGCAAACGTAAGCAACTTCTGATTTATCTCTCCAAGAGGGATAAACTTCGTTACGATGATTTAATCGGTCAATTGGGTATTCGTGGGCTAAAAACCCGTTAATTTCGAAGTTTTGAATTCCAATCCAATTTTTAGAGATCCCGGATCCTAATTAGTCGTTCTTTTGTTCTCATTTATAAAACGAACCGAAGAGGGGTGACATATGACCATGCTTGCTGAAAGACCCCCTGATGGTAAGTATGGGTCCTCATTATCCATCGATAATGGATGTTCTTCGACTTATTGCTAGATGGTAAAGATGTTATTGACTTTGAACCTCTATCAGATTATTTACATAGGGAGGGATGGGATCAAATTGTTTAGAACCGAACAATAGTCCAATATCTCCCCTATGTAACGCAATGGGATTATTTAGCTACTATGTTCGCAGAGGCAATAACGGTAAATGCGTCGAAAAGATCGATCGGGAAATATGTATCCCGAAGGGCTAGCTTTAGCAGAGTGATTATGCTAGAGGTAGATAAGGTCACTTTTTTTTAGTGAATGCGATCTCATAATATTGGAAATTCTCGCGCACATAATGAATCCACCTGGATCTATTTTTCGTCCCTCTAGTAAGTATGATGAGAAGTATCATTCTATTTCTGATCTTATAATAAAAGGATCATTAGATAATGGAAAATAAGAAACTCAATAGAACTTTTATATCTGAGAAGATAAAGGTATAAGGAGTTGATCTATTATGCTCGAGCATACACTTATTCGAGTTCGAGGTGCTTTCTTCATTATCTATTGGTATTTATCTGGTCACGAGTCGGAACATGGTTAGAGCACTTATGTTTCGCCAATACTGCATGCAGTCGATTCAAATCCAGTAGCATTTTCGGGTTATCTTAGAATATAGTCGGCGAGTAAGGGGGGACATCTTATCGATCTTTGTTATAGCTCCGCCGAAGCAGCTATTTAATCAGCTACTGACATCGTATCATATAATCAACTCGTATCGATCAATTTCATTTGTCGAAATGGTGATAGAGTATCGTATATATAATCTATAGATTACGAATCGGTATATCTATTCCTATCCAAAAAGATGATGGGTATATGGAGATATATCTATTCTATATGACTAGAATCAATCGAAATCTCTATAGTATTACGATCGATCAAAAACATGATTGATCCATATTTAACTCATTATGAAAATTACCTATCATGATTGGACCTTATTCAGGGTGATCTAGAGGGATCGAAATGATCAAAATATCTTTGTCCCATTGAAAAAATACAGAATCTTAACATATTGGTTCCAAATAGAATTGATAGTACAATTATTGATTCTTTTATATTCATAATATCCCGTTATTAGCCATCTTTATTGGGCATATATTAGAAGATTTGGCTATATATGATCTTATTAAATGAAAACTTTTTACTAACTAATGGAGATCCAATGGCACATTCGGTCAAAATTTATGATACATGTATTGGTTGTACCCAATGCGTACGAGCTTGTCCCACAGATGTATTGGAAATGATACCTTGGGAAGGATGTAGAGCTAAGCAAATTGCTTCTGCTCCAAGAACAGAAGACTGCGCAGGTTGTAAGCGGTGCGAATCCGCTTGTCCAACAGATTTCTTGAGTGTACGTGTTTATTTATGGCATGAGACAACGCGCAGTATGGGTCTAGCTTACTGATCAATATGCACAATAAAAAAGGTTAAATCCATCTCATATTTCTTTCATTCTTTTTTTTTTTTTTTCTCCACTGATAAAAACCCATACTTGAGATCTTGGATCAAGTATGGGTTTTTATAGAGAGATGGAAAGTATCTTCTATAATAAGTGAATTACCCTGGCTCGATCAACAATGATTTGTTAGTTTGCCCATATCTGCAGGTTCCTTAATCCCATTATTTGCCCAGGGAAGGAATGAGCTGATTCGATGATATACTCTAGGTAAGAACTCCTTTTCATTACCTATACATTCCGTCCGTTACCATTTCCAATTCGATAATTAATTGATCCAATTGAAAGAAGAAAGAGTCTAACTGGATAGATTTTATTGATTTTCATTGGAGATTGGGAATTGGCGGACTTTCCATTGGATCTATTTGACGGGATTTTTTACCACTTTTGCCATTTCAGTTGCTTGGACAGTTACTTCAAATCTTCGATCGTTACATTTACTGATGTTATGCAATGTACAGTGGCCAATTAGGATCATTTGCTTCTCGAGATATTCTGCTTTTCTTTCCTATGCGGGAGCTGGAATCAATTTCTGTTCACCCACTTCTATCCGTACGGGGGGAGGGAAAGACGTTTATATTTGGACACAAAGTTCATTTCGTACACTGCGAGTGTTCTATCTTTCCCCTAATCAGAGCTTGAAGTATGGGTCTCTAGGGATCTGATAGACCAACATTAGGTTCAGGAATATTGGATAATAAGTGGTTGGTAATGATAGGAGCGGTTCAAATCGTCTATGCAGCTCCAACATCTCTGGGTCAACAGAATTGGAAAAGGAGGATAGTCTTCACTATCTCATATGGGATTTTTCATTATTGGTTCCATGGCAGATACAGGTCTCAATGGATCCATTTTCAAATGATATTTCATTAATCCATTGGTGCGGCATTTTCATTCTTAGCGGGAACAAGTGACGATAGGATACATTTCTTCTTCTTGATGAAATAAATGGTAGGGATATACTAATAGCTAAAATACTATGTCCGGTAGTTTTTCAATGGCTTCTCTTGCATTACCGGAAATCAGTGGTTTTATGGCAGAATCTATGAGATTTTCTTCCCGAGAAAAATGACTGTTTATAAATCAATCTTCTTCGACCTTGAAAATCGAATCATTGGTACTGCAATAGCGGCAATTGTAACGATATTCACTCCCATCCACTTGTTGTCTATGTTACGTCGAATATTCTATATAAGTTGAAAATGTGACGAACCCTTATTTAACGGATTCTGGACCAAGAGATTTTTTAATCCTGATCTGTCTCTTTCTACCAATAATAGGTATTGGTGCTTATCCCGGTCCAGTTCTCTTTCTATCAGATTATTGGATAGAAGTTAGCTCATCTCGATCCTTCCATCCATGAAATGAATGGCAAAAATTTATTTTTGTACTTTCCGAATAGATTCTTATCTATATAATAGAATTAATAGGATCCAATTCTCTTTTGAGAAATGAATGGAATGGAGCGAATCAAAAATGAAATTATTTCTCTTTTATTTTGAGAAAATATAGTTCAAGTTATTTCAAGTAGTGATTCCATCATTCTATAATCAATCTTTGAAATAACTTGGACCAGTTATTGATGTCACTTATCACTTACATAAAGGAACTGGATCGAATCTATCCTTCTTTTTCCCTCCGGGAATTCGGTCCATTTATGGTTCCAACCATCCATAGCTGTGTAACCCTATTCCTAATAGATCGACCCCCAAATAACGGATCCAAACTATAGAAAATCCTAAAGAAGCCACAATTGCCGGTTCCTCACCCTGCCAACCCTTATTCATTCTAGTATGCAGATAGATTGCGAATATGGTCCAAGTAATTAATGCCCAAGTCTCTTTTGGATCCCAGCTCCAATAAGATCCCCATGCTTCATTGGCCCATATTGCTCCAGAAAGAGTACCTATGGTTGAAAGAGAAAAACCGGGACCAATCGCACGATAACTCCAATGATCTAATTGTTTAATCAATTGACATTTACGATAATTCGTTGATGAAAAATCAAAAGTGTATTGCAAATCACTTTTTTGTTTTTCATGTGAATAAAATTTTTCATTGGGAAGAATGGATCGGGAAAAGAAATTGTCCATCGCACCAAAAAGAACCTGTCTATTTACTCCGGACATAATCACTAGAAGAGCTATTGATGCTAGGGATCCACATAAAAGGGTTGCATAGCTTAACAATATCATACTTACATGCATCATTGACCAATGAGATTGTAGCGCGGGTACTAACATTCCGGATCGTTGCATTTCCTCCGGAAGACCTAAAGTAGCAAAACCATGAGTTAACATAGCACTTGGCGCGGTGATTGCACCTAACCACCGATCATCCCGGTTCCGTACTTCTAGAACTATATGGAGCACGGATGAACTCCAGGAAAGGAACATGAATGATTCATACAAATTACTCAACGGTAAATGTCCCGAATAAAGCCAACGAGTAATTAATAATCCCGTTGTACAAAGAAAAGTAACTATCATGCCCTTTCCTCCCGAACTACTTAGTCCTTCAATTCGATAAACTAAGGTTCCCCAATAAATGAGAGTGACAACCAAAATGAGAGAAAAAGAGATGTGAGCCAATATATGTTCTAAAGTTATGAATATCATAATCAAACCCATTTATTCATTTTATTCCCGAATGAGATCTATGATGAAAAGATAGGATTGATCTATCACAATGGAAATAGATTGAACAGATATTGCTACATAGGAAGAAGTGATTGATGAGATCTTCCTGGAAAAATGCCGCCACTCGGATTTGAACCGAGATGCTCTCGCACTGCTTCCTAAGAGCAGCGTGTCTACCAATTTCACCATGGCGGCTTCGTAGGGACCATACTAGCTTATTTACACCAGATCGTCAATGTTATGGAACGTGTCTAGCAGAGGGAGTAATCTGTGATTATAACAGATGTCCAAATAAAATAGAAGTTCGAGCATTGACATTTGAATCAAATTTATGTTGGTTAATGGTTATAACGGAGCATGGCGCAGCTTGGTAGCGTGCCATCTTGGGGTGATGGAGGTCGTGGGTTCAGATCCCGCTGCTCCGAAAGAGAATGGGGAAATAGTAACATGCCTTATCGAACAAAGAATATCTGTCAATTTTCGCTCACGATGGGAAGACTCGGAGCAGCTAGATTCCAAACAAGAAAGAGAGATACATGGTTATATCATCACTTTCCAATCTGGATTATTTGATCATATACATATCTAGAACGAAACCATTTTTCTGAGATCTCCCGTATGATTATTCTCCAATATCCTGTTGGACTTTTCAATTTGAGAGGAGACATCCAAATATATTGATAGCTCGCAATAATATTACATACGAACTAATAGTACTATATACAGGCTGCTTATTAATGAATTGATACTATTTTGAGCTACTGAGATGTAGAAAGGGGTTTAATCCATAGGATGGGGTTTAATCCATAGGATGGGGTTTAATCCATAGGATAAAAAATTGCACTAGATTACGCATCTATATTTTTGTCAGCTCATGTATCTCTGCCACAATGGTTTGGGCATTACGCATTATAAATGGTAGAGATACGAAGAAAGAGGATTCCTTTTAGTTCTCCTAAAGGATTTAGCACTCACTCTTTTCTATCCAACCATAAAGGAGGGAAAGAATGGGTTCAGACCCAATAAGGAGATGAATCATTGGGAGGAGCAGAAGCAGAAGAAGGATGAATTGAGATATTTGAAACTACGAACTAGTAATTATTCGCCATAGAGCAAAAACCTGCATCTATTACGAAATGCACGAGTGATTCCATAATGAAATAATATCATTCCCATGCATTATTCCGTAGGTTCTGTGCCATTATTTATAAGAAATAAGAAATCGTTTTGATCCTAGTTTCGGATCGGAATGGATGGGGATGTTGATAAGGTTGAGCTACCGGAAATGTAGCATAATGGTAATGCTGAAGTTCGTTCAGGATCCTTACAAAAAATGATTAACTCTAATCCCTTTCCAGTGGGAAGGCGGAATGGATAGAGGAATAGTGGATAAATTCCCCATTTCTCCAGATTGGCTGAAGGGAAGTACTGTAGTGGAACTAATTAATGACCGTGTCCCTTTCGTACGACCACCCTTGGGAGTACCCGAAGAAAATGATTTCTTTCGCATCACCGTTCTCCAAGGTCCTGGAGGGTGGTGTCGTATATTCGCTCGTGTTGTGCTACGGATCATCCAAATCAATTGATGTCAATTTTGATTCGGATGATCCAGAGGAATCATCATTGGCTATGCAATAAAAACTTTTCGAATGACCGGTGGAGATAGACTTAGCTAAAGAAAAAGCTTTTATTGCGGCCCGATATGCTTTTCCCTTCCGAACATTTTTACGAATTTTTTTCTTGGATCTGGAAGTACGTTTTTTTGGAACTGCCATAAGGAACAATGGGTTTAATTCATATATTGTGATGTGAAAGACATCTTCTGTATTTCATTTATTCATTTCTCTCGTAGAGAACTCAACATATTCTTTATCGGAATATGCTGCAAATTGAATCAATCCATTCTCTCGACGAAAACGCAAAATAAATTGAAATAAATGATAATCTACCAATGGAATTTGAAAATTCAATTTCCATTATATATTATCATCCATTATATATTATCATCCATTATATATTATCATCCATTTTATAGAATATATTCATATAACGATCGATATCGAGGGAATATCTTTCTAATCCTTCTTGTTCATGTTCCTGTCATATCCTGAATTGAAATTAATGGGATCAGAATGTTCTATGGATTGATTGTAAGATCTTTTCAATTGGAAAGACAGGAAAAGATGCGGAAGTATCAACCAATTTTGAGTGAAAGGTTTGAAATATTCTTCCGATGTTTCATTTCCAAGTTCCATAACGTTTATATGTATAGGAAATAGTTTCATCAAATAGAAATTTTTTCTATCAGTCATACTACTTTTATAATTGAAGTGATATGTGAGGACCGATAATGTAAGTACTACTATACCTTTGACCAAAAAATATGGATTGCTTTTACGTAGATCGCGTAAAAGCAACGTACTGAGAATTCTAAGGTCAAAGAGCTTTATAAGGCGCTCCCGGTGCGAAAGGATCTGAATTAAAAATCTCACTAAATTGGATTCGGTCCATGGATTGTATAGAAATTGATAACTTTTGATCTCTTCCAATTTCACTATCCAGGATCTTCTTTTTTTCATTTCTTTTTACCCCTTTTTTACATCCCAATGAATAGAATAAATAGATTATTTAATCTTGATTTATATAATTGGAACGCTCATATCAACCACTCAACTCACATGATATAAAGATCAATATTTATTGAATGAAATGAACGGAAACCCTTTTTGTTCATTATGACAATTTACATATCTTCCAATTGAAATATCCAGTTCCATTTTGGTCATTTCATTTATTCTTTACCCCAATTACAGGTAAAATAAATATCATTAAATACCATAAAAAAGAGCTCGTGTAAATGACACGAGCCTCTGGAGTGAAGAGAGCTATAAGATAAAAAACAAAAATTTGTTTGATGGAAGGGCTCACATTAGGTTTAGGGATAATCAGGCTCGAACTGATGACTTCCACCATGTCAAGGTGACACTCTACCGCTGAGTTATATCCCTTCCCTACCTTCATCTGGAAGGAGAACTGACTTATGAATAATAACTTACCAAAGGGTCGAGAGACTCAACACCACTATCCCACTATTTTCTCTCGAACAACTTTAAGCCAAACCTTCCTTCTTTTCACACTACTACGAAAAGAAAGAATGAGAAAGAAAAGATTGGATACTATTCTGAGTGAATCCTATCGAAAATAGGATTTCCTACTGATTTGAACCATAACATATGGTCCCGTAAAATCAGTAATATTTTACCTATCTCGATCAAGCAAGTTTGACATGAACATGTCAAATATTTTGTTAAACATATTTGATCCGATCTAGCACTAGTGCGTGCGGAAAGGACTAAAGATTGGTTGGAAGAACAAGGAGAACAGGATCGAGTAAAGATTATACAGAGATGATACGGATCAAAAATTGATTCTTGCACCCAGGCAGGATATTACTGTTTTCGAAAAATAAGATCTACTTTTATCTCTTTTTCCATTAAAAAGTTCCGATTTGTTTCCACTTCGAGACCCCAAAAATGAACAAATTTTTGCTCTAAGGAACACGTACAGGATCCATCATTACAGAACAGAAAAGAAAAGAGAAGACCCTATGCAACTGTTAACTACTTCATATAAATACATTGATATCCTCTCGCCTAGCGAGCAAATATTGACCTCCGTGGATGGAAATACTTCTTTATCTGGATCGATGTGAGAGTACAACTACATTTCCAAAATCCATGTTGTTTCTTCGGAACAGGTTGACCCCTTCGCTCTCTCGTGGTACAATCTTCTTCCCGCTGAGCCCCCACTTTTCCACCGGTCCACAGAAACAAGATATAGGACTGGTGCCAGCAGTTCATCAGTTCATCATAGGAGAAAGGACTCACCGGGCCAGATCATTGACTAATCAGATCAAAAATAACTTCCTTTTCCGTATACTTTCCCCGGCCATATCGATTGCTATTCGCGGGCCTTACGCAGTCGATCAGATCATATCTCAGATATATATATATATATATATATATCCTTCAACATAGGTCATCGAAATGATCTTGGACGACCCCAACCAAAGCACGAAAGCCAAGATCTTTCATGAAATTGATTCCTGCTCGAATTCGAACAGTGTATAACCACATGGATAAGCTCACATTAACCCGTCAATTTCGAATCCAATTTGTATTTGGAGGAATGATATTTCGAGATATCAAGAAGGAATTAGCATTTCATAATGTCGATTCATACAAAAGAGTATTTCTTCAGACACTGTACTTATAGGATGGGAATAGAGAAGGAAGAGGAAATTCCGAAGATTTTGCATAATCTTTTTGACCGAAAAAAATATGATTCAGTAGTTTTTTGTTAGAACACGAAAACGTGTTTGACTCAATTGGTTCCAGTGACTCTTTTAGACATAATGCATGAAGGAAGGGAATATGAAGATTCTCGAACAATGAAAATAATCCAATCTATCCTACTTCGAAAAAATTGAACGAGAAGCCGTATGAGGTGCAAATCTCATGTACGGTTTTGTAGAGTGACAGTGAAGACAACTTATCTGTCAACTTTTCCACTATCACCCCCAAAAAACCAAACTCTGCCTTACGTAAAGTTGCCAGAGTACGATTAACTTCTGGATTTGAAATCACTGCTTATATACCTGGTATTGACCATAATTTACAAGAACATTCTGTAGTATTAGTAAGAGGAGGAAGGGTTAAAGATTTACCCGGTGTGAGATATCACATTGTTCGAGGAACCCTAGATGCTGCCGAAGTAAAAGATCGTCAACAAGGGCGTTCTAGTGCGTTGTATATTCTTACTTATCTAAGACTTGTATCATTTCATGATGATGCCATGTTAATTGCTAGGAACATGTGAAGTATATGGCTAACCTAATAACGAACGTTTTGTAAGGGGACTAGAGCAGGCTACCGTAAAACAAACGATCCTCTTTTTCAGGAGATTTGGAACTATTATATGTCCAAGGTTCAATATCGAAATCATTTTCGAAGTTTTCCCTGATTGTTTCAACAGAAAATTAAAAATACCTTGACCTTTTTAGAACAGGTTCGAGTCAAATAGCAATGATTTGAAACACTTTTTTTTTACACTATTTTGTAAACCTAAGGACTTGATGGTATAGATATGTAAAATACAGGATTTCCAATCATAGCAAAAGAAAGAAAGGGAACGGATACTCAATCGAGAGTGAGTAAACAGAATTATATGCATAAAGAATATATCTCATCTATGCAGATAGAATCATGTGGAAAGCCGTATTCGACGAAAGTCGTATGTACGGTTTGGAGGGAGATCTTTCATACCTTTAGAGATCCACCCTACAATATGGAGTCAAAAAGCCAAAATAAATGATTTGCAGCCTTTATGAAATAGATTCTTGAACCTTTTTCACACTCATGTCACGGCGAAGTACTGCAGAAAAAAAAACTGCAAAATCCGATCCTATTTATCATAATCGATTAGTTAACATGGTGGTTAACCGTATTCTTAAAAACGGGAAAAAATCATTGGCTTATCGAATTCTTTATCGAGCCATCAAAAATATTCAACAAAAGACGGAGAAAAATCCACTATCTGTTCTACGCCAAGCAATACGTAGAGTAACTCCCAATGTAACAGTCAAAGCAAGACGTGTGGGTGGATCGACTTATCGAGTTCCCATTGAGATAAGATCTACACAAGGAAAAGTACTTGCCATTCGTTGGTTATTAGGGGCATCTCGAAAACGTCCGGGTCGAAATATGAATTTCAAATTGAGTCACGAATTAATGGATGCTGCCAGAGGGAATGGCAATGCTATACGCAAAAAGGAAGAGACTCATAGAATGGCAGAAGCCAATAGAGCTTTTGCACATTTCCGTTAATTCATAAACAGGATCGATATTTACCTATCTATATAGTGGATTTACATATCCTGATAAATTAGAAATTAATTCCCGTTCGGATCGGGATTTATCAATATGTTTATCGGAACAAAAGAGAAAAAAGAAGAAGAAAAGAACATAAATCATAGATAGATAAACTAAGCCCTCTTGGGAAAGCTTCCTTAAGAAAGAAGGAGATAGAGTATGGAGGAATATTCGATCCTATTCATGAGGATTATGTCAATCTCCTATTCCGAAAATTGCAAGTTAGAAACTATTTCTACTCTTTCGGAGATTGAATGAAATTACTAATTTATGATCTGACATGTACAAAGTGAAAACTTCATTTTCAATTATACCCTGAGATCATTTGAAAGAGTTTCATTTGCTTTTCTTCCATTCTGGTCTATGGTCTTTCTTGGCTATATGGTCTATCCAGGGGAAAGATTGAGCTTCAAGAAATAGTAAATGGTCTCATAGATACACAAATGTATAACTCTCCAGGAATTTTGATTGCGCTTATATCCATAACTGTAGGAATTGGATCCGAACTTTCTCCAGTCCCTTTTCATCAATGGACCCCTGACGTATATGAAGGAGTGCGATTCGTTTTCCAAATTATTACCTCTATTTTATTATAGAGGTAATAGATATCTCTATTTCTTTTTTATCAATGTTTCTATCTCTAAAAACTCTATGGACATGTGGAAAAGAGAAAAAAAAGGACTGTTACCCCTACCCCCACTCGGACCAAGACATCACTTAAAAAAAAAGTTTTTTTTTTTCAAATATTTTTTTGTCGAAATAACAATTAAGGTAAAGCAAGGTCAAAAACAACTAATATCTTTGAATGAACAAAGATATTTTGCAAGAGAGATTGGTAAGACCAAATCTATTGATTCAATAGATTTGGTCTTATACATGCGCGAGGAAGGGAATAAAAAAGGAATCAGATTATTATTTTATTCCTTCTTTATCACCTAGAAACCGTGCGAGGTTCGAGTCCCATGCACGGTTCTGAATGAGAAAAAGGAGTGAGGGATTCTCTTTTCGACAACTCTACCATTCGTTTCTTTTCTTTCGTTCCGAAAATAGCTGCTCTAGCCGCTCGAATCGAATTTTCGATGTTCGTTCCTATCTTCATCGAACGAACGCATGGCAATAGATATATCTCTATGTGCATATATATCTATTGAAATATGGATATCTGACCGCTCCGTTCTAGTCAGGAATAGATATCATAGAATCGAACCTGTTCTTTACAGATTGTTATTTGGTACCATATTCAATTCTTTAGGTTTCTATTGAATCTAAAAAGAAAAGATGTTTAGTCATCTTTTTTACGTATATTTCTCCAGATAATGAAAATTAAAATATAAAAAATTGGATTATATATAATTAACCTATATGACCGATCGATATCAATACTCGAAGACGCTATCTCTAACATAGATTCTATATTCATTTTACATATCAGGATATTTTGAATATATATAATATATATATATAATATATATATATATATTAATGGACTAGGATTAACTCACTTTCGGGATGCCTTGATGGTGAAATGGTAGACACGCGAGACTCAAAATCTCGTGCTTAAGAGCGTGGAGGTTCGAGTCCTCTTCAAGGCATAATATTGCTCATGCTTATTGAATGAGCAATTCAATGGTAAATCTCGTACGAGAGTATCTCAATAAATTGAGATAGATTCCCTTCGTATCTGTTGATACGAGGTATTCCGACGATTACCTACAAGTTCAAGTGGAATAGGACAGTGGATCACAGGCAGGATCTTGGAGATCTTCTCTATCTAATGAGATAGTCCATTCCGAAATGGTCCACCCTCGTATTATGAGGTATATTTCATTAAGGACACAGATTGAGAAGATCTTGCAAGATAAATAGATTAACCATATACCCCTCTCAAGATCTTGCAAGATCCGGGAGTTGTGACCGAACCTCAACAACTATATGCATGTCGGATTGACTCTATCCTTTCCTCTCCTCCGAATAGTGTGGGAAGAGAGAATGCTAGACTAGAACCGAAATCTAGGAAATAAGGAGTAAGCATAGTCTAGTAGAGAATATCTCATTAGGTTAAAGAGAATTGGCTTGTCTTTACTATGCTTACTCTTACATGGTCGAGATCTCGGAGTGAAGAACCTATCTTCAAATTAAAGATCTATCAAGTCTTTTTTTTTTTTCTCCAACATACTTACTATTCTTGGACAATACCAGGAAAGGATTCATTATAGGATCTTAAATAGGAGCATATGTAGAACCTCTCATTGGTTTCCACGACCCTACTGCCCGGTCAATTTTGTTTTACTTCATTCCATATTCCATTGCTCTTTCATCGATTATTACAGATTATCCCGGCTGATGTCAAATCTTAATCCTGTTGTATGAATTGAGTGTTCAATTTCATTCGGAAAAAGACATTGATTCTCCGACAATGTCCTTGTCATTTGATCCAATAACATTCTGTTAGATAGGAACAGATTGAATAAATATTGATAACTCTCAGATAGAGTATTATAAAGAAAAGATTCATTAGATAATAAACTATTGGTTCCGAGCCATTTTTGGCGATGAATTAACGATTCGAAGCGGTAAAACTTTTCTCTCTTATTTCCGATTAACCAACGTTGATATGCAAATATAGGATAATGTAGCTCCATACGTTCCGATCGGATACTCAGTGCTTGAATGCGTTTGAAATCCTCAAAATGTTCCTTTCCTAATTGTTTCCACGAATTCATGAACAAAATCGAATTGTTAATGAATTTTGAATTATATCTACGAAAAAAATGGTAGTAACTTTTTTTAGGGAAAAAACCATATTTTGATGTTCTTCTCATTGAACCATAAGTAATATAAAGCCTTTTCAGCAGTTCTTCATTTGTGAAAAATTCTCGGCGTGAAAACACAAGGCACTCTTCTTGAAATAGGAAGGGATCCCAAAGAAATCGTCTTCCTAGAAAGAACATGGGTTTCTTAGAGGATTTATATTGCATCGGATTCGGATATTTTATAGAAATTTTAGATCTTATCATCTGCCTTTTTTTAAACGATCTGAACTGATACGAAGATCTAAATGAATTGGGTCTTTTAATACGTCTTTTTGTACCTCTTTTTGTACGATCGAATCGATTACTGCGAAGAAAACTAAGACGCCAGATCCTAGGAGCCCAAACTATGTTATTTATGAATTCTTCATCCATATCCCTATCCATTTGTTTTGGGTCGAGAGTTTCTTTTTGTTTTGAGTCGAAAGTTTCTTTTTGTTTTGCGTCAAGAGTTTCTTGTAGAAACTTTAATTCATATTCTTGAAGAAATCGTATCATATCTAGATGATTTCTCGTTTTGGGCTGAGGAGCGAATGTGCTCTGATCCTTATCGAACGTACCCCGAAATCTTCCTAACCATGGAAATTCCACCAGAAGACTTTCTAAAAGACTAGAAGCTAGATCGAGATCATGCTCAGCGGATCTATCGAGAGTAATGCAATTCTCGATATTTCGTTCCGATATAGACCAAGAATCTCGAGCCGCTGATCCGGCCAAGCAACCCAAAATATGGGGAAGTATGGTCAATTCCTTCATAGTTGTTTCGGCAATCGAAGGTTCTAAATACCATTCGGACAAATAACAAAACCTTTTCTTCCATAATTCCTTTTTGGTAGATAGATGATTCAGGGGAGAATTCCTTCTAAGTGTATTTTGTATAAAAGCCTTTCCTACTTTGTAGATAAGTCTTTCATAAGTTTGACCGGATCCAACCTGATTCTCCATAGATTTCCAATTACAAGTTTGCCTAAAAAGAGCTGATCGAATCGTATTAGTGTCTATAACGGATTTCTTTCGGGTAATACTTATTATTAAGGCTTCATTGGCCAGTGCTGCTAGATCTCGTGCATCAGAACTTATGGTTCTAGATCCAAATTCATCGGAACAGGACAACTCTTTTTCCGAGTAGAACCCTTTACTACATAAAAGAATAGGAAATTCCCTTTGTCGTTGTGGGATAACAAGCATTCGAATATTGATCGATCTATCTAATCGATTTGGAGCTATTAGGGCTGGATCCACTTTTTGGGGGATATGAGTCGGAGCAATAACAAGAATATTTCTAATAGAATCTCTATCATAATCTCTAGAGAGATGGCTCACTAATAAACCAAGGAAAGAGTCACTTAAGTCGAAATCAAGGAAAGCGTGAGTTAAGTCATTGACATTCAGTTCATGAATGTTTGGAATCCATATTATGCAAGGAGACATTCTTTTTGCCAATTCCAAGGTAAGATGGAATTGTCGCATTTTGTCTATTGCCAAATTAAAAAATTCAGTTTGAATAATTCTACTATCAGGGTAATTTAAATACTTACCATACAAGAACTTGTTCAGAGATATTTTGATTAAAGGAACATAAGAGTCTGCTGCTATACTTTTGACCAAATAGGATCGACCAGTTCCCATAGGACCTATGAGTAAAATCCCTTTGGAAAGTAATGATCCTGAGTGGAGTGATAAAGGGGGTCCATGAAATGGGGGGTTGGTTTGACACAATATTTGTGAAGAGGTTATCTTCTGACAAAAAGCAAAGAATACCCATCTTTCTGCTAAACAAAATGGATCGAATTCGTAATTCATTAGATCTTTTTGATAAGTGTAGGCCAAATATCGTAAGTGAATAAGTCCCGGCTGTCTAGTTATTTGATAACCAATTTCATTCTTGAGGAAATTATGACTGTAAGTCAAATTTGATTCAAATTGATAAATGTTTTTTTCCATCATTAGAAGCTGAACTAGTAATTCTATCTCTTTTTCGTAGATATCCATACTAGAACACCATTTGTTCCACTCTCTTATTATAGTTATAGACGAATTAAGCTTTCTATTCTTCATCTTCCTCTTCATAGAAGAAGAGCTGGATGTGTCCCCTATATAAGATAACCAGAGATTAGGCACGAAAGGATTCATAAGTTTTTGCAACTCTATCACGTATGACGGATCCTTTAAATACTTGATGAGTTCAAAGTCTACTTTTAAATTGAGAAAGGTTAAGGAAGTCACTTTCAAATATTGAAGAACAGAATACCCAAGGACGAAAAAAGGGATAAGAATCCCATATTCTTCATACCTCCGAGCATTTAGTAATCTCAGATGTTTCCATATGAATGAAACTGATGACTTCTTTCGATCAACAGTACTAGATTCTAAAAACTCATTCAAAGGACTTAGAAAGAAAAACTTATTCAGAATGAATTTTCTGAATCTAAAACTAAATTGAAAAAGATTCGTTCTCAATTTCCATTGTATAGGTTCCCATAATGGATGATAAAGTTCCCACAAGATATTCAATTTATGTATAATATTATGTTTAATATCTCGCAAAATAAATACAAATTGATTACTCCCATGTAGTAATATCTCTGGAAGATTATCTAAAAGCATATTTTCAAGATATTTACACCCTGCAGAGGTAAAAAACCATGGCATATATGTTTGGAGCAAATCCCATTTTGAAAAAAGACTATCTATTCGAGAGATCCTATACATCTCCTGTTTCTTAACAGGTTCATTAAAACGCGGTGATAATAGAATATTCCGTTCCTCTTTAGATGAATTAGAAAGGGTACTCCTCCCATCTATGCCTTTGTTTCCAATTATGTTTTGAAAACTTTCGGTTACAAACCAATCTTGAAACATTTCCTGATTCTTATTGGGAAAGATTTCGGATAGTAAATCATCTTGATAAGATCGAGTTTGAATAAGATCCATGTTTGAACTGAAATCCTTTTTAAGGTACTGATCGAGGTTGTTCTCTTCTGAATCGGATCTATGGAAAAAAGGCTGGCAAAAAGTTTTTTCCAAATTGACTATTTGTTCTTTTGTTAAAGGCGTTATAGAAATCTCTTCGATCGAGGAAAGACATCCATTGTCACGAACGAATGGATTAAATCGAGTTAGTAAATTGAAGGATCTGTACAAGTCATAGATTAATACAAACGTTTGGTCACCACTTCGTTTTCGTTGTAAATATTTAGGTAAGAATATGTTAGATATTTGTGACTTGATGAATGAAATAGTCTCTTTCTCTGAGTGAACGGGTCCTATTTCACCAATGGGCAAGGAAGATAGATTGTTGTGGATGGACAAAAGATGAAATAATTTTCCATATGTAAGATTCTTCCTTCTGATATGGAAAGGATTCATATAAGAAGGAAGAATCTTCCTATAATTTGACCGAGGATGATGCAAATAATCAAAAAATTGGAGCGTATTTGCTCCGTGAAAATAAGCTCTCAATGAGCTCTGATCAGATAGTTTGATGGGATTCAACCAATTGTCTCGATCGTTGGATATCGTCGAAAAAGAAGTGTTATTGAACGATTCCATGTGATTCTTTTCATTATCGAATAAGTCAATAATCAATGGATAAATCGGTATCTTATTCGAAAAAAATGGTTTAATTGTTCCTTCATCAATCAATAATTTTGATCTTTTTGAAAGATTATGGTCATCCAAAAGAAAGGGTTTTAATTTTTTTAAATGAACGATTAGAGCACCAATTGGATCCAACAACTTATTTAATAGTTGATCATTAAGACTTTTGAGCTCATAAAAGCGAAAATCCAAAATTGAAATGAAAATATCGAACTTAGAATTGAACTTCGAAATGATATCGAAGTTCGAATTTAAGATCTTCACAGTACTTTCAAAAAGGGAAGAAAACTTGAAATAATCTTTTTTGTTGGAACTTAGAGACCAACCAATTGAATCTTGATTAGTATTAGTACATGATCCAATTGGATCGAACACTATTTTAAAATAGTTTTGTTTAGAAAAAACATGTTTCAAATATTTTATAAAGTATTCGGTCTGATTGTACACATTCAAATTCCGATTGATATGTTTATCCGTTCGAATAATAGAACGGTTGAACCATTCTCTCTGACTTTTTCTCCAACTTGACGAATGCCGGTCAATTGTATCTTTCGTTACATTATGAAAACTTTCATTTTCTATCCAATTTGTTCGAATTTGATCCTTTAACTTGCGACTGGACCTTTTCATAAAATTGAATATATTCAATATATTTTCCGAATACCCGGAAATCTTATACCGAATCGATTCATACCAATGAAAAGCTTCAGTTCTATAATCGTTAAGAGGAGTTCCTATCTCCAAGCGATTTTTTGAATCGATTTGGCTCAATTCTTTGTCGATTATTTGATCTAAATATTCATCCTCTTTATCAGTAATCTTGAGTAGGATCCATAAAGATTGATTCTTCAATTTACCTCTGTGGTTGAAGATCCGATCCGATCTCAACGATCCATTTTTGTTGAGTTCATATAATTGATTCATGTGAGAATCAATATAAAAATAAATTTGATCATGAACCTGACTAGGCTTAGTTATTGATAGAGTGAATTGATCTATCATTTCCAGAACAATTTTTTTAGTTTTCGATCGAAAATTTTTGTGCAATATGTATTGTCCCTTGCTTTGATCACAGAATGCAGAAGATAGATTCAAAGGCAGAGTCAAATTCCGCTTTATAGATCCGGATCGGTGCATATAACTTGGCTTTTTAAGAATAATAGATCCGAGATCTGATGAAATAGCACAATTCGAGGAAGGATTTTCAATTTCAAAATATGTTTTGATCTTCCATAGATCAACTATCCTATTCATTAATGAATAGGATTTTGAATCCCTTAAATCTTGGGAAAAAACCTCTTGTTGCCTTTTCAATAACCTTTTGGATAAGTTGAAATCTTCAATGGGCTTCTCAGTAGCACTAGGACTACCCATATACGATTCATCTATTAGCAATATGTAAAAAAAAGAATAACGAATTGATTTTGTAAAATTCTCAATGAATCTTTTCCTTTCCAAAGGAAAAGAAATCTCTTCCGTATATCTTTGATCTTCTGTAAATAATTCTTTCGCCCAAGAGATTGGAGAATATTCTGATAAACGCTTTGAGGACAAATCTGATTCTATTTTTATTTTTTCTCTCTCTTTTATTGAAAGAGAACAAATAATTGATCTTTCTCTTCGTTGCTCAATCTCCGTTTTATTTCTTGTGAATGGATCTTCACAAAGATCTTTTTCAGGTTCCCAATACTTATTTTCGGTTGAAATGAGAGTCGAATCGATCTTCGAATTGATATCTTTCTCATCCTTTTCCGAATGAGTTTCGCTCGGTCCTTGATTCTCCGAGATCATCTCATCCTTCTTGTTCATGTTCCTGTCATATCCTGAATTGAAATTAATGGGATCAGAATGTTCTATGGATTGATTGTAAGATCTTTTCAATTGGAAAGACAGGAAAAGATGCGGAAGTATCAACCAATTTTGAGTGAAAGGTTTGAAATATTCTTCCGATGTTTCATTTCCAAGTTCCATAACGTTTATATGTATAGGAAATAGTTTCATCAAATAGAAATTTTTTCTATCAGTCATACTACTTTTATAATTGAAGTGATATGTGAGGACCGATAATGTAAGTACTACTATACCTTTGACCAAAAAATATGGATTGCTTTTACGTAGATCGCGTAAAAGCAACGTACTGAGAATTCTAAGGTCAAAGAGCTTTATAAGGCGCTCCCGGTGCGAAAGGATCTGAATTAAAAATCTCACTAAATTGGATTCGGTCCATGGATTGTATAGAAATTGATAACTTTTGATCTCTTCCAATTTCACTATCCAGGATCTTCTTTTTTTCATTTCTTTTTACCCCTTTTTTACATCCCAATGAATAGAATAAATAGATTATTTAATCTTGATTTA
>CABEEJ010006897.1:0-21536 GCA_901482245.1 Timema douglasi | reverse complement strand
TAATTTTATGTAGTTAATTCTTGTTCTATCTAACCTTTATTTAGAAGCAGGAACATAATAAGTCTATAATTTTCATTAAATCACAAACTCATCCAAAACGCTCCTCCTTCCTCCTTGGAAATTGGCTATATTCTGGCGCAGGAATATTTTTGTATAATTCAATGCCGGCATTCTTACTGTATTCAGTACAATAATAAGATATTATCAATGTTATTGTTGATTTGTAAAAAAAAAAATCCTCGATTCCCCATTTGGTAAAAATATCGGGAGGGACGCGTCCCCGAATCCCCATAGGCCATGACGCCGGTGCCACACCTCAGCTCTCATACATGCAGCCTAGAATTTCCCCGTATGTAATTGTTGTACACCCTGGCATCATTCGCCCATTCAGACGTTGTCAAAATTACATTTACTTACGGCAGATCTTCACTGCAGCAAGAGTACATCAATTATAGAGTTTAGCACTACTCCATTTACATTTAAATTTTACATCGTACAGTACTAGCTCATGTTTCTTACGATGATTGAGTCTGGTTAAAGTGCTATTCCTGGTGATATTCCAAAACAAACGTCGAAATATTTTTCAATTTTTTTTTACTGGGATATGATAATTTTAATTAGAATCTTGCAGACTATAATACCCAAAAGGTATTGGCCCGATGTCTCATTTCAGCCTAAAGTTATCTTTGCCAACACAGGAAAGTAATAAAGAAATTAGTTTGAGATTAATTTGTCGTTCACCTGCATTAAAAGTTGGTATTTTTGGAAATTTTATCTTGAAAATTAACAAAACTTAAAACCCTCATTGCCGGGGGCTCCAGAAGATATTTGAAAATTGGGGGGAGGGGGGTCGAGGAGGAGGTCTCAACTAAGAGGGAGTCCGGAGGTCCTAGCAGAGTAAAATTTTATACCGCGAATTACTCTTTAAGCTATTTGAAGGAGGTTTATTTTTTACTGATGATACATTTTTATATGTCTTCTATGTCATTATGAATAGTAGCAACATGGTAGGAACTTGTGTGGGGAAGAACGTGCTACTATCCAGTGATATTTGTGTAGTCAGGGTAATTAGTAAAAAATAAGGGTGTTTTTAACGTTCTGGCTCCCAAGCCAAAAGGGAAAAGGAAGCCCACCTCCAAAAAATTTCCGAAACTTTGATTCCCTCAAAGGTTATTTAGAGTGGTCCACATTTGGAAGAATTAACGAAACTTATATTCTTATAGTTGTTATTTGGAGTAGTTTTCACCTAGAAGGTGTTTTTAATTTGAGATTTTCTAAAAGCTACTTAAAGTGTTTATCACCTGGAGGTCTTTTGCAAATTTATTACCTGTAGATGTTATCTTCCCCTGACAAATTTTTGAAAATCAGATGCCTCTATTAACTTTTTATAGTGGTTATTTAGTGGAGACTTTTTTAAATTTGATGTTTCTAGAGGATATTTAGAGTTAAAAAAAAAATGTGTTGGGTGAGTACAACCAAATAAATATTTCTTACATTTATATAGAGAATGCCAGGGTTATCCACAATTTACAATGAGGATACTGTAAGTGGAGGGCGTAAAACACTTGGGAAATTAAACATGGGCCCTAAATTCTGGTGTTATTTCATTTTGAAATATATTATCCAGAGTAAATGCTGATTAAAATTTTAAGTCCAGTTTATTTCTGCTGATAAAATGTATTTATTTACCACACTTTCAAACAGCGCTGATAAGGCTCACTTTAACATTATTTCACTTACCCAGGATTTCCAGACCAACGGCTATTTACTTTACCAGTGTTTTATAACGAAAGCTATTCATTGCTCTACATACAAGATGTCATAGTTTTCATTGCCTTCTTTGGAATTCTTGGCACAAAGATCATCAAGAAATAACACTAATTGGGGATAAAACTAATAGTTTAGACTTGGTTATGCTCTCTACTCCGTATTTCTCAAATTATTGCTACTTTTTTTAAAAAAATCAATGAAATTTTATAATGTATCTGACTTCTCCTCGACTTTTCATGTCACACACAATTAATTCACTTTTATGGGTTTTCTGTTATCCATGTACCCCATCCCTATGTCCCTGAAAGGTGGAGGTCTTAGTTTCATGGGATTAGAGAGAATTTAATTTTGGGAAATTTCCAAATTGCAAGTCTATGACATGCTGTTAAGACTTCTAAGAAATAAGAAAATTATTTAAAAAAATTGTGGTGCAACCTTATAATTTGTGTGATGGGGGAAGGAAGTTATCAAGATTCATTTATTTTAGGAGTTTTTCTCCCTCCCGATTAATGTTTAAAAATTGGATTCCCTAGAATTTTTTTTATAAATTTTTCTTCCTTCCAGTTAATGTATGAAAATTTTATGCCCTAGAATATATTTGGAGTAGTCCTCCATCAAATTTTTGAAAGTTGGGTGTTTTTAAAAGTTGTTTTAATTAGCTAGATCAGATTTTTCATAAATTAGATCCCCTAGAAATAATTATATAATGGTCCTACTCGGAAAACTTTGATGCCCAAATAAATTTATTTGGCTCCTCGCCTTTTTTTTTAATGTCAAAGCTAAATGGCTCTAGAAGCTATATGAAGTTGTCTTACCCCTGCACATTTTTGAAAAATGGATGCTTTTATATGATAAACTACTATCTCTGAAGATCGAATTGCAGAGTAAAATTAAGATAAATAGTTTCACAAACATTCTTTTTTAATCAACATTAAAAACTTCAGAATTTTTTTGGGGTGATGTGGAGTGTTTGAACCACATAATTACCTCCTATCAACGTCCATGCTATATTTGTATCGTATAAGCTAGGCCAGAGTTGACTGCTATCTTTCAACGTAAAATAAGTGCACGTGTCAACTCTGAGAAGACTCATATTGTGCACGGCCTTTCACTAGACCTTTAAACTAGGGTTGATTAAATACAACACAATCAAATATATTATAACAACAATATTTAACTTAGGTTTTAAAATAATAAAATATTTTATTCAAACCTAAACAAGAAAAGGTATTAATTTGATTGAGGTCCAGCTTTTTAATTTTTTAGGGTTTATAAAAATATGACAAAAATTAAGTTTTTGTTTTTAATTTTTACTGTGGTGAAAATATCAACAAGTATGACCCTTTGCTTTTACTATTATGGTATTGATTATGTTTATGGCAATCACAGCTAGGCCTAATGTTGGTTACTATATTTTTGTGGAAAAGTTTTTTCTAGTGTGAGAAAAATAAACTGAAAAATTAGGGCATTTTAGTTTTTATATTAAATTTACTATAAATGTATGTCTTTATTACCTAAAATCACCAAACTTATGATAACAGATGTATGTTTTATATATAGGTTTTGAATTTACTTAAGAATTAAGACAGTACCAGCGCCCCCACCCCCAAGATCAAACCCCGGGTGGTTCAAGCCCCCTTTGAAACCCCCTACTATTCCAGAGCCCCTGCTCATTGTAAATCTGGGGTGGGCAACTCTATCACCAATTGCAAAAAGTGACGAAGCTGTCGTAAAAGTGTGGTGAATTTTAGTTTACTATCTCTCACGGTAGAATAATTTTTTCCACGACAGTGTCTGTTTGTGGTAACTTGATTTTTCTTGCACATCATTGGAAGATTTCCTCAAAAGTCATATGCATTGATTTCAAATACTCAGCCAATGTTTATGTAACTTATCTGACAAAAGGATTGTCAAAATTCGCGTAAAAATTTCTAACATTTTTAAATATGAACGATGTTCATTATTTATTTTGGAGATGGTTGTAAGTGAGAAGTCAAATTGTACATATTTTAAATAAACTTGTTCAAACAATGTGTGTTGTTTTTAATGTTCAATTGAGCAACCTAATTTTTCAATTTATTTCTACATGGAGTGGTGAGTTCTACTTCTCATTCGCCGCGCCTGTGGCTCCATTGAAAAATATGTGGCCCAGCTCTGTTGTAGATGAACAACACATTTGATTTAAAAGAAATTTCCTTATTACATACCTGGAATGGGAAAAATAATTTTAGGCTGAAATTAAACAGTGGGATATTTACACTTTTAGAGTGTAATAGTCTCTAGTCCCAAAGATTCAAAGCAAACGCCATCATATCCTAGCATGCACTTTCATCAGGAAACCATTCAACGTGGAAAAGTAAGAATATGAAATAACATTCAAAAATATACTTTTTTAGACCACTTGAATAGCATTAAGGCTGTGACATAAGTATGTTTTGAACTAAGGAAAGGCTAACACATATTAAGAAGGTACAAGTGTTAAATCAATGATAGTTACATTTACCAAAAACTAAATAGAAAACAATATAGTTGTTAGAAGATTTTTATTACGGCAAGAAGTCAAAACTCAAATTACTATTCATTGGCCATGTCGTGTAACCAATCATCATCAAGATAGCACCATAAAAAGTCAATAATCCCTTCCCTTTGACAAGTCAACATCCTTTTTGTAACATGTTTTTAACATTAAACTTATTTCTTTGGTTGTTGTTACTTTTACACTCGTGATCCACAAATTTTACACTGTCCGTAAAGTAATTTATTTGTGTGTTTACATTCATGCAAAGGTCTTGAATTAATTACAGTGAAACCACAATTATACAAATCCCTGTATCCGGAGGTCAATAATTTTACTCTCGTGAATTTTCCTCCACCATGCATGGGTTTCTAAAACTATGTTTGACTTGTCTACAAAAAACTAGTTTCTTGGTTTTATAATTTTGGCAGAAGTAAGGGTGCAGAATTAATTCATAAACTAACTTCACAGGAAAGTAACCCTTAAAAAAACAGAGGTATTACTTCGTTCGGGCGTCTGGATTGTGTGCTAGATTATTTACGGTGTATTGTTTGTTGTTCACGTACTTACTTAATCACTCTATGGCATTAGGAACTCAAAAGTGCCTTACCGCACTTACAAATGTACACCACCTTATCCCTCCTTGAGCTAGCTATATCCAGTTCCCCTCATTACACCCTATCCCTCCTGGAGCTAGCTATATCCAGTTCCCCTCATTACATCCTATCCCTCCTTGAGCTAGCTATATCCAGTTCCCCTCATTACATCCTATCCCTCCTTGAGCTAGCTATATCCAGTTCCCCTCATTACATCCTATCCCTCCTTGAGCTAGCTATATCCAGTTCCCCTCATTACATCCTATCCCTCCTTGAGCTAGCTATATCCAGTTCCCCTCATTACATCCTATCCCTCCTTGAGCTAGCTATATCCAGTTCCCCTCATTACATCCTATCCCTCCTTGAGCTAGCTATATCCAGTTCCCCTCATTACATCCTATCCCTCCTTGAGCTAGCTATATCCAGTTCCCCTCATTACATCCTATCCCTCCTTGAGCTAGCTATATCCAGTTCCCCTCATTACATCCTATCCCTCCTTGAGCTAGCTATATCCAGTTCCCCTCATTACATCCTATCCCTCCTTGAGCTAGCTATATCCAGTTCCCCTCATTACATCCTATCCCTCCTTGAGCTAGCTATATCCAGTTCCCCTCATTACATCCTATCCCTCCTTGAGCTAGCTATATCCAGTTCCCCTCATTACATCCTATCCCTCCTTGAGCTAGCTATATCCAGTTCCCCTCATTACATCCTATCCCTCCTTGAGCTAGCTATATCCAGTTCCCCTCATTACATCCTATCCCTCCTTGAGCTAGCTATATCCAGTTCCCCTCATTACATCCTATCCCTCCTTGAGCTAGCTATATCCAGTTCCCCTCATTACATCCTATCCCTCCTTGAGCTAGCTATATCCAGTTCCCCTCATTACATCCTATCCCTCCTTGAGCTAGCTATATCCAGTTCCCCTCATTACATCCTATCCCTCCTTGAGCTAGCTATATCCAGTTCCCCTCATTACATCCTATCCCTCCTTGAGCTAGCTATATCCAGTTCCCCTCATTACATCCTATCCCTCCTTGAGCTAGCTATATCCAGTTCCCCTCATTACATCCTATCCCTCCTTGAGCTAGCTATATCCAGTTCCCCTCATTACATCCTATCCCTCCTTGAGCTAGCTATATCCAGTTCCCCTCATTACATCCTATCCCTCCTTGAGCTAGCTATATCCAGTTCCCCTCATTACATCCTATCCCTCCTTGAGCTAGCTATATCCAGTTCCCCTCATTACATCCTATCCCTCCTTGAGCTAGCTATATCCAGTTCCCCTCATTACATCCTATCCCTCCTTGAGCTAGCTATATCCAGTTCCCCTCATTACATCCTATCCCTCCTTGAGCTAGCTATATCCAGTTCCCCTCATTACATCCTATCCCTCCTTGAGCTAGCTATATCCAGTTCCCCTCATTACATCCTATCCCTCCTTGAGCTAGCTATATCCAGTTCCCCTCATTACATCCTATCCCTCCTTGAGCTAGCTATATCCAGTTCCCCTCATTACATCCTATCCCTCCTTGAGCTAGCTATATCCAGTTCCCCTCATTACATCCTATCCCTCCTTGAGCTAGCTATATCCAGTTCCCCTCATTACATCCTATCCCTCCTTGAGCTAGCTATATCCAGTTCCCCTCATTACATCCTATCCCTCCTTGAGCTAGCTATATCCAGTTCCCCTCATTACATCCTATCCCTCCTTGAGCTAGCTATATCCAGTTCCCCTCATTACATCCTATCCCTCCTTGAGCTAGCTATATCCAGTTCCCCTCATTACATCCTATCACTCCTTGAGCTAGCTATATCCAGTTCCCCTCATTTCACCCTATCCCTCATTGAGCTAGCTATATCCAGTTCCCCTCATTACATCCTATCACTCCTTTAGCTAGCTATATCCAGTTCCCCTCATTACATCCTATCCCTCCATGAGATAGCTATATCCAGTTCCCCTCATTTCACCCTATCCCTTCTAGAGATAACTATATCCAGTTCCCCTCATTTCACCGTATCCCTACTTGAGCTAGCTATATCCAGTTCCCCTCATTTCACCCTATCCCTCCTTGAGCTATCTATATCCAGTTCCCCTCATTTCACCTTATACCTCCTTGAACTAGCTATATCCAGTTTCCCTCATTACATCCTATCACTCCTTGAGCTAGCTATATCCAGTTCCCCTCATTACATCCTATCCCTCTTTGATCCAGCTATATCCAGTTCCCCTCATTACATCCTCTCCCTCTTTGAGCCAGCTATATCCAATTCCCCTCATTACACCCTATCCCTCCTGGAGCTAGCTATATCTAGTTCCCCTCATTACACCCTATCCCTCCTTGAGCTAGCTATATCCAGTTCCCCTCATTACACCCTATACCTCCTTGAGCTAGCTATATCCAGTTCCCCTCATTAAATCCTATCCCTCCTTGAGCTAGCTATATCTAGTTCCCCTCATTACATCTTATCACTCCTTGAGCTAGCTATATCCAGTTCCCCTCATTACACCCTATCCCTCCTGGAGCTAGCTATATCCAGTTCCCCTCATTACACCCTATACCTCCTTGAGCTAGCTATATCCAGTTCCCCTCATTAAATCCTATCCCTCCTTGAGCTAGCTATATCTAGTTCCCCTCATTACACCTTATCCCTCCTTGAGCTAGCTATATCCAGTTCCCCTCATTACACCCTATCCCTCCTGGAGCTAGCTATATCCAGTTCCCCTCATTACACCCTATCACTCCTTGAGCTAGCTATATCCAGTTCCCCTTATTTCACCCTATCCCTCCTTGAGCTAGCTATATCCAGTTCCCCTCATTACACCCTATCCCTCCTGGAGCTAGCTATATCCATTTCCCCTCATTACATCCTATCCCTCCTTGAGCTAGCTATATCCAGTTCCCCTTATTTCACCCTATCCATCCTTGAGCTAGCTATATCCAGTTCCCCTCATTACACCCTATCTCTCCTGGAGCTAGCTATATCCAGTTCCCCTCATTACACCATATCCCTCCTTGAGCTTGCTATATCCAGTTCTCCTCATTACACCCTATCTCTTTCAGGTCCTTTCTAATGTTATCATCTCATATGCATCTAGATCTTCCCAATAATATCTTCCCATTGGGTTTTACAGTCATTACCTTGAAGAAGGTTCTAGATTACCCCATTAACGCCGCATGTTCTTCACACCCTAATTTATGGGACTTTATTATCTTAGCAATGTTTTGTGATGAGTACAGGGTATGTAATTCATCAATAGATAACATCCATCACTTCCTCTTCCGGTGTTTGCACCAAATAATTTTCTAAGCCCCTAGTTTTCAAACAAGGTAAGGTAAGAGACCGCGGTTGTTAAACGTGCTCTCTTACAGCCTGTAAAATATCTGTTTTTATACATTCCTTGATAGCAGGCGAGATTATCAACAACTTACTGACAGAGTAATTTATTCTTCTCCTAATTTCGAAGCTAATATCGTTATTGCTGGTTAAAATTATTGTGACTAGATATTTAAACTAATTTACATAGTTAACCCAATTTGTTTACAAATATATAATTAGCTCTAATATAATCTCTGAGTAATCTGGGTGTACATGGTCACATGGTCTATACTAGACGGCCAATTATAGGAAGATTGAGATTCGAATCTTGTTCAGGAATATTGAGGGTGGTTTTATACTAAGTGATTTTCCACTCTTCTTCCACGCATATGTAGGTATATATACATTCCCTAAATATACCTTCCTTATTCTTAAATATACATTAGCAAAATTGTTACCAAAACGTATAAACCTACCGGGTAGTAAGATGTTGTGCTAAATTAAAACAAAAAAAATATTATAATCTTAAAAGAATCGAACCCGTATAGTAATCGAGAATAATAGTAACCTTTATTTTATTCTAACCAGAGTCGGGACCTTTAGAATGTTTGTTTAGAGAATATATAACAATGGCATTTGGACTCCCTGCTTATGCTAGCAGGTAACATGGATTTGGGGAGCATTGCCTCTTGTTGCTGTCTGTGCGTCAAGCGGACCGACCAAACGTAGACTGAAAGAAGGGGAAGTAAGCCCCTTCCCCCCCTCTAACTAATGAGCTCAAGCAACCAATCACTGAGCCAATACTTCTACTGTCCAGCCCCCTAGCATGACATTTTCGCTTCCAATACGTCACTGTGAATCAAGAGGATCGCTATATAGCGCTCTTAATTTATAATGATTTAGGGGTGAGTTAATAACATAACAATAGAAAACCACCGAAAGCTAAGCCAATGTTTGTTAAATTTGAATATATGAACACTATTGTTCTCAGAGATTGTGAAATCGTGTAAATATCCTTGAGATTAATTCATCTAAAGTAATTTTAGCTTAAAGAAAGTAATCGTTCCCTAAGATTAGTTTGGGTAACATGCTGGAAATGAGATACCACAGAGATCAAGACAGCTTTGATAATCTCACTGAATAGTAGTAGTTCATTAAGAATAATTTGATTTAAATATAATAAAATAGATTATATTGTTTTTATTTTGGGTCTTCTTAATACAAGACTTTCTCTGAATTTATTTTGAAAACCTTGTCAAATTTACAAATATGGATGTTTTAAATAAACATTTCCACTAAAATTGATTATAATGTTCTTTGATCTTGTAATTGTCTTTTTCTTTCAGATACAGTCGTCTCTTTCTACCCAATTTGTCAACGATGTACGTGGCTTATATTCTAGTTTACATGGGCAGAACTACGTTCTCTCTTGATAGTTTGTAACTTCCGGATTCTTTTTGTCATCAACGCCATTAATATCATTTTGATTGAATTGTTACTCAGTAACAAGTTGTACGAATATTGTTTCTATTCAGTAGTATAATAATACTGTTTAAAAGGCAAACTTAAATGGAAGTATTCCATATATGTTATTTTAAAGCAATGAATATAAACCAAGATGTGTTTCAAAATTTGTGTTACAAATATAGAGAAATAAGCACGAATAATATTATTATTAAAAAGAGTGTAACATAAAAGAAGTTATTTTTGAGAAATTTCGTTACTCTGATTAAATTGTTAAACTGTTTACTCATGACGCAATATTAACAATTCAACAAAGGAAAGCCCTATCCTGACATTAACATATTCTTAAAATGTGTATATTATTATGATATCATACAGATATATATATATATATATATATATATTAGTTTATTTCCCTTATTTTTAAGGAAAGCAATATTATTTCTACGCTGTAGAGCTATCATAAAAATATTTTCTGTTACAAACATGATCCATATTGAAATAAACAATTGTTTTCACTCTGAAAGGGATAGGAGTCTTGGCCAGCTTGTTCTACTAACATTTTCGCTGACAGAAGTACCAGGGATCACTTCCTTGACAGTATGTTTCTATAACAATACTAGGAGATCCAGGATAGTTCTGTTGGCAGAGCTGAAGGCACTTGAAGAGAGATAGCGAGGATTCAAATAATATTAGTGTCAACAATCAAAGTTTGTAATTACAAACTCAGAATTCAAAAATTAAAAACTGCTAAACTTGTAAGATTGGGTAGAAATATTATTTTTCATCCTTTTAAATTATCTAATCGTAAATAGAATCCATAATATCCTATTTTCTCAAAAATTGTTTTATTATTTATTATTATATTGAATCTTAAAACCAAAAGAACAAAAATTTAAGCTTGGACGGAAGTAATCAACATAAAGTTTTCACCCAAGCAAAAGCTAAAAATTTTTAAAATATTTGCAAGATTATACTCTTAAAAATATTCTGTAGCTCCCAGCCTTTTTAAAGGGTAAAATACTAATATATAATTATATAAATAATTATATTTGATGATGAGAAAACTAATATTTGATAGTTTGATTCACGGTACGAACCAAATAAAAGCTCAGATTCCGTGATAAAATTGTTACAAAATTTTACCAGTTCCGTTATTGGTTCAATATTCCATTTAATCACGCAAAATAATTTAAAACTATTTGATTTCCACCAATTTCTTGTAAATGATAGATAACAAGACACTCGCTTGTCATATGTAAATAACATAATTTTAAACTAATGTTTTAACATTACACTTTAATAATTGATCCAGGGCTGTTTAATTCACTTTATTTATTTTATTATATTAATATATATTAAGATTTTTAGTTTATACAACTTAAGAAAAGATAATTAAAACCAGTTCCCGTTGTTAAGTGGAGAACCGTCGTCGGACCCAAGGTAGGAAAAACTAAATTGACACATCGCTTGTGTCAAAGTAGTTTATGAGAGTTTTTAAATATATTGTTTAAAATCCAACTCATTTCAGTTTAAGATAATACAAAAAGCTAGAAGAGTACAATTATGGATCTAGTGGGGAGTTGACGTAATGCTCTACTAAGATTATTTATTTAAAACTTTGTTTGTATAACTAATAATGGAAATAAACAATATTTTTTATATAAATAAATACGAATGCACAAAATGTATTAAGATTTGTATGATTTGACATAAAAGCCATCAGTGCATAAAAATTACTCGTACATTAAAAGTAACTTTATTTTTTTATGTAATTGGTTATTAATTCTAGCCTATATATTTTCAAGTAGTATTGGTTAACTATTTCTTTTGAAGAATAAAATTAATAAAATTTAAATAATCAATTTTAAACCCAAACATTCTTCTGAATTAACATTTCATTTTCTTGTTAATAGTGATGTATCTGCATACAGTCTAAAAAAAATAATCAAAATTTAATCTGAATTATTTTGAATATAATCACAATCTATGTAATAATTGGTATTTAAGTTTAATTGATGGAACCCCCAGAAGTTACCTGACGGCTTGAATTTAATTTACTCCCATAAAATGTGTTCAATGAGTCAACCAACCACTTTAAGTACATTTATAGATGAATATAGCTAATCCTCAAAGGCTCAATAACGAATTGATACCATATCATTACGGTACATTTAGTTTTCAAATAACTTGAATATATCATGCTTCCAGATAAATAATTTGTTTTATAACTTAAAAATTATCACGTATAAAATAGTCTATGTATTAATAAAATATGTACTTTTTATAGAAACTGCACTTTATTTTGTTTATTAATTAATAGTTTAAAGTGTTATTCTTTAAATTACAAGAAATGAAATAACAAAATACAATGTTATTTTATTTACTGACTTGGCAACCCAATACACTAATCATTATCAATTATTATCAAAAAGCTTATTGTTGGTCTTAGTGTTAAATGCTACCATGGCAACACATTACATGGGAATATAATTATATTATTTTCGTTTGAAATGCTCCTGTGAAAATATTAAAAATAAGATTAAATATTTTTTCCAAGGGATTTGTGTGTCTAAAATTTCATTAAATATTAATATATATTATTACAGCTTCAATATATATAACAAAATAGCTACAAAAAATGCTTAAATCTGTACAGACACAAATTATTAAAATCGTATTCTCACAAACAAACAATATAATTAAAATAAGTTTAAACTAAATCTCGTTTATATAATTCACAGAATAAAAGTGTAATTTATTTGTTTATTTTATAAAACAATTAAAACATTTTTACAAACTAAATTAACGTTTTCCAATACAGGAATAATAAGGCGGTGACATTTTATTTTCAATTCAACAACTTTTCTTAAATTAGGTAAAACTATTATTTTCAATAGAAACACATCTTAGAAATTCTTAGCTTTGACGTGAAACTTTTTAAAATCATTATATTTTCTTATTGTAATAATTATTGAAAGAAAACATTAATTTTATTAACACACAAGACTCAATATTTAATAAGAAAGTTAGTAAAGCTTATTTGCCTGTGAATCTATGTTTTATTTTAAAATAAAGCAAATAAATATATTGGTGTATGTTTTTGGTCATGTGGTTAGTGAAGCTATATAAAGAACTGTGTGCTTTATGTGTCGCGTGCTTGTTTTTACTGTTCAGCTTCTGACGTCATGTCTAGTCCTGGCTAAAAGATGGAACAAAGAACAACAAACTAAAATAGTTCTTCACTTTATGAACAATTTTTATAAACATTTCATATAAAATATTGATTGCGAGACTTTGTGTGACCCTTTGATGACAGTGATTTCCCTGACAAGGGAAAGTTGATTGTTGAAGAGTTATTAATTTTGTATTCAAGAATATTTTCCGTGGACCCATTAGCTCAAGAATCCATTTAGTGGCTGTACATAATATAAAAGGTTTTAATTTAAGTTATGTATTTTTAAACATCCTATATATATTCTGATTTTATTCGCACATTTAAAAGCATATTTTATGTTATTTTACTTGGTAATGTTGTATCTTTGTTGTAAAATGAAACTCTAGGCCTATTCCCTAATCATTTGTTTTAGTTATGAAAGGTTAAATAAAATAATTGTCATTAAAACCTTTTTGTGGGGGACAATCATGGTCGTATTTGAGAAATAGTGGGAGGGGGAAGTGCATTAATACTACCCCCTCCACCGTTTTCAAACATGAGATGACTAATAAAATAAGATATTGATAAATATAAATGATAATCAGAGCTAGAACTAAACAACTATCCAATAACTACCGACATAACGAGTATTGTTGGTGAAGAAAATCTGTAATGTAAAATTATCTTGGATAGTGTTTAAAATATCTACTCTCCTTATCAATTTTGAATATTTTTAAATTTAATTTATATTTCTATATATTTCAAGGAATAAAATAATTTCCATTAAACTTTTTATTCTTTGGTAGAACATTTTTATCAGTTTTGAATGTAAATATTAATATGCAAATGAAGTTTATATTTCAATTTATTTATCATTAAGACCACCATTATTATAGTTATTCTAAGGTTCCTAAGAAAAGCAAGTTTTGAATATAAATAATAAGAAACGTACTCTTTCTTACTATTTATATCTATCTTCGAATCTTGATACTCTACTCCCTGAATATCCTGAATATGGCTTAGTGGGCGGTCAAATGTTTGAATCATGCGTGAAGATTAAAATGCAAAATTAAGAAATAAACTAGTTTTTTAATGATAATAATAATTGAAAATAATCATCGAAATTTAATTAAAAACTTGATAATATTATTTTAAAAGATGCTGGTTAACGTATAATATGTATAACAATAATGAGATTAGAAAATAAAAACCTCGTTTGAAATGTAGTAAGCTAAAAATATTTATTTATATAGTAAATTGGCTATTTGAATCTATTTTATTTATTTTTAACATGTCTACTAACCGTTCAATAAAAAGCAAGTACTATTAGAATTTAACATCAATGTATGGACAGTATATAACTTGATAATCGGGAATATATTCTAGCAAATATTCCAAGAATAAATGTGTAATTGGTAGCCAGCTAAAAGTACAACTATCTTAGACCTAACTGAAACCCTATCATGTAAACAATCAGTGGTAAATATAATTAGTTTGGGAGTAAATATAGATAATTTTATTTGAAATATTATGTGTGTCTCATTTTAATAAAAAAAAAGAGAATTTTCAAAGAGAAATCTTATACACAATGTTATTTATATTTATTCACATTTAAATAATCCCTTCTATAAAAAAAAACCTAATTCGTTGATAAATGTTTAATTGGCTTATCAATTTTATTCTGGAACAATATTTCACATGATTGTATTTTATTTCTCAATTAATTAAGTTTTTTCATATGACTTGTAACTTTGAAGGTTTAAAAATATTAGGAAAAAATTTAAATATACAAGTCTTTAATGGCAAATCATTTTAAACATCAACAGTAATCTAAAATACATACAGAATGACTTCATAAAATATCTTTGGCTGTAAAGATAATTAATATAATCGAGACATACAAATTTATATTTTAATAAATATTCATTAAAAGCATTATTTCAATATAAACTATCCATAAAACACAATATAAAATGTTTTGTAAATAACTATGATTTTTTAAATATAAAAGTCATTTTAGTGTGGTACTGAAAAATATTATGATTTTTAATAATTTAATTTACACATAAGTTAGCTTATGCCAAATGCAAGTTTATTAAGCTATAAAATATTAAAATGGAAAGTTATTAAACAAAATCGCTAAACAATGTTGTATCTGTATAGCACTTATGTGCAACACAAGTTCTTTGAGTTACAATGACCGATTTTATTAAGATGGTTACTGGTTAGTTATATAGTTATATATTAGCACATTTATGCAACGTGGCTGTCTGCAATATCACAAGGTCAAACAAATCAATTGTTGAGCTCAATTTGGTGATTGTATCCAGTTGAAACAAGATATGTTACATATATTAAAATGTTCACATCATTCTAAAGGCATTTATTTGTTGATTTGAATCTCTAAACATAATCCAAAAGGAGAAAGTAGATGTGTCAGTGACCTCTAGTAACCGCGTTGTGATATCGGTAGTAAAAAGAAGGGCGACATCTTAACAATTATATAGCATAGGAAGGGCGCGGTTTGAGAAATGAATTATATTAACATATTAAATACCAATAGGCCTATACCAGGTTTGGTTAAATAAATATGTAGTTTTAATATACAAATATTAATAAAGTTTAGTGAGACAACACAAATTTTACTTTATATACATATAATGCTTTAAAGTCCCAGAAGGGGTTATTAGCACCGCGTCTTACTACCCGTTTGGGTTGTACGCACTTACGCTAATGCGTAATGGTAGGGTGATTGTGAGATGAAATGGAGGACCTACAGTTTAACGTGGGATCCGAACCACGATGGAGGCCTGGCATTCCCCAAATTCACAATATGTGATTAATACACGTCTTGTCAGAGGTGAAGGAAAGGTTTGGCAATCAGATAAACCTGTACCGGGACCGAGGATTGAACCCCGGACCCCGGACCCCCAGCAAAAAAGTCTGACACCCTACCCCTAGACCACCAGGTCACTCAAAGGGTATAATAAGGAATAATAATAATAATGTATACAATACAAATACTTTGCCAGGCGAGGAATAGTAAGTTTCGAGACGTTTCTATTATATCTAATAATTATTCTAGAAATAGTAATTAATAATCTAGTGAGATCAAAGTACCCTAAAAATCACGATCATCACAAATTTAAATATATAAATATCGTAGTCATATTCCTCAGTATGCCATTTATTCTGTATAATTCCTAGAAAATTTAAAGTAATTTTCTATCCTTTTCAATTTAAAGGCAAACTAAATCTTTAAAATAAATGTATGGCACATAATTAAATTTCCCTCACACAAGAAAGATGGTCTAGCGATAGTTACATAACTGTCCATTGTCCATCTCCACTGAACGAGCAAGGTCTATCATTACGTGATCACTTTACCAGCACGACAAGTTAGTCACAGCTCATCGAATTATTATATAAATATTTCGCAATCTTCAACTATATTCTCAAATCAAAATTAAAGGTGAATATTTAATTATTCCGAGTTTAACATTCACATTAAAGGACCAAGCTATATTTTTAATACGATTCAAGTTCTATCAGTTAGCGATATATTTTGCTAGTGTTTCCCCTCTCAAACAGAGAACTATTATTTTAACTAAACAGAATACATCTACCTGGGATCCGTATGACATATGACATAAGTTCTGCAAGGGTAATTATTTGTGAATAAACAATTAATCCCTAAGCAAAGGTTCCAGTAGAATAAACAAACTCGATATCAAGACTTTATTCTGAAAGAGAATGTAGAAATAATAAACATTATACTAAGTCGAAAGATACATTACTTATAACTTACAATGTTATAGTGAAGGCCACTAACAGTATATTGCCTCGTTCCCTATCGCCACCAAGTGTGCCATAGTTGCAACTGTCGGTTGTTTTATAACTTACAATGTTATAGTGAAGGCCACTAACAGTATATTGCCTCGTTCCCTATCGCCGCCAAGTGTGACATAGTTGCAACTGTCAGTTGTTTTATAATGTACGAAATACTAGAACAAGGAGTCATGGGACGGATTCTTTCTCCTCTCGCAGCTCTGGAAACAGGAAATACGTCATGCCGACGCAACGGCTAGATTTCGGTATAAACTTGGATGCGGATCTGAATCCTTCATGAAAGCACTAAGAGGTTTTTGAACGTGCTGAACCATGACATCTGATGCACATAGACGTCATCGGGGCCCGAGAGCTGGTTGGCCGGGGTCACTCTCTGATCAGTGGTGTCTTAGAATGGGTCAAACATGGCCGTCCTTACTTGCAGGCCAAAGTGTCAAGTGTGGCAACTCCACTTGTAGTGAGGCTCTTAATTGTATGACTACTAACAGTTGTCTTCATTCGAGGACTGAGAAGTCACTTTGAACGATACCGTTCGTTAATATAAACATGTTTTACGTATAGCACTAAACAAAAATACTTTGGAGATTAAAAAATGCATCAAATAAACATGTAAAAAATAATTTTAAAATAAACTTTCTCGGTATGCTAAAGGAGCAGATGGTTTATAAATGCAAACATTGTCTGAAAGTGACTGATGTCAACCTGTTAGGAAATAACCATTATGTTCCTAGTAATACTATATTATCGACAATTACCTCAAATTGGTTGATATTAGTTACTTTCAGCCAATGTTTGCAATAAGGAACCTGCTGCTAGTGGTCACCTCTGCTCTATTCTAGCAGCAACCTGCTGCTAGTGGTCACCTCTGCTCTATTCTAGCAGCGAGCTGCTACCTCCTCACTCAGTCTAGAGCTGCCAGTTAATGCAGGACCAACGTTTCGCCCAGAGCCTCCGGAGAGTCCTTATCCATTAGCGCCATGTACGAACAAGATGGGACCCACTGGACCGGATTTCCTTCCACGGTGGGTCTTGAAGGTGACCCACAGATGACCAAGCCTTCTAGAGGTTACCCTCATCGCCAGGACGGAATGAGAAGCGAGCCACGTCTCAGTAATAAAATAGAGTTGAGGACCTCTATTCCAGCTTAGTACTGCAGATAAGTCCAGGCACCGGAAGCTCCACGTTTGCGTCTTTACTATACTCTCATTTGTGCGACAAAGGTATTACAAATCAAAGCCAGTCACGTGACCTTGGAATTTTCAAGAATCCTCTAACAGCCTCTTCATTCTCAGTGTTGCAAAACTATAACTGGGATAGAAGGTCGGATTCTTCAAATAATTGTATTAAAATATGTTTGATTTCAAAGAATAGTGATGTTAAAACTAAATATATTACCTCAGTTTATTTTTTTAGATAATACTTACTAAAATAAAATATGAAAGTTCATCAAAGATGACGTTTTTAACACATATTGAAATGTATGTTGGTTGGGACCAATGAATCAGGTTCACAATAGTCAAATATGACTACAGCCGAGTTCACTAAAACCAGAGTTGACTGTATCTCGGCTAATCAACGTTGGAATGGATGTCGTACAGTGTCGTGGTTTTGACAATACACGATTGTGGAAATTGTGGCAGGCTAATTTGATGAGCGTGTTTTAAGTCTGTGTTCATGTTTATCTGAATACAGTTCTACAAAATTTGGATTTAGGTTTTTATCAGCTTTCATTTGTAAAGGGCGTGTTTTATTTAGTCTTGTGCATTGATTCCGATTATTTGTTTATATTTCTATTCACTTTTTTAAATAAGTAATATTTAGAATTTTCAATGTTAATTTTCAAGTTCTCTTTGGCCATTTTTCAGTGATCCAAGCGCAGACACTGCTGATTAGTTTTTTGGAAGATGAAAAGTTGTAGTTTTGAAGAAACCAAAAACAAACAATATTAGAAAGTTAAAATAATGCTGGGTGCTAATTGTATACAAGCCATAAATATTTTCTCCTAATTCTCTAGATAACTATTTTTAAGGCTAGCATGTATTCACAATATAATGATATAATATATTCATAATAATGAACCTTATAGACAAAATTTTGATAAGTATTTTTAAATTTGCAAGTATTATTGAAAAACACGTTTTCCATGTCCACGTTTTCCCGTCTAGTTCTTCAAATGAGTTCCAATATAGACGGTCTATTGTTCTCCATTGTGCAGTATTGAACATCCCGCTTCGTTCCAATGGACGCACAAACTATCTTCCTCACAGGGTTCAGACAGACTGACAAGCGTGCGAGCGTGCGAGCGAGCGCGTGATCAGCAGATAGCTCTCGATAGTTGCTGACGAGAAGGCAAAGGTTCAAATCTTGGCTCAGTGAACTGAGGGTGGTTTTTGACCAGTGATTTATTGTTGTGGGTTTTCCATCCTCTATCCACACTGATGGTGATTCTTTGTAAAGGCCTACTTTGATTATAATATTGAAGTATTTAACATATCAGTTTTACATATATTTATACATATATATATGTATGGTTTATCTTACTAATAAAATTAGGCCGTTAGTATCAAGTGTGCTAAACCTATCGATACTAATTAATACAAATGTCAAAATGAGAAGTACTCCAGCACTCCATGAACCTACATACAGTAATATTTCCTAGCACCTGTAAACTAGACTGTACCGGCTCGAGCGCGCTCGCCCAGTCTGGCCGTCCCTCGGTCGTCGTACCAAGCAAACATCCCACTTTACTCTGCTTCATCGCAGTTGACAACAGGCTTAAAATAGCTTTAAAACACTTGATTTTATGGAACAAAAGCTGAATTTTGGCGAAATTCTGACGGAGCGATTGTGTAGAGATATAAAAAATGACACGCCAGTGGGAATTTGAGCCCTGGTCATTCGGCTCTACTCGATAACTTCTGTACCTATTGATCCAGCTGAGATGTCCTACTTGACAGTACCATTCTCCAAAATAAACTGCCAAGCGTATTGATGGTGCTAAATACTAACACTTGTTACAAGTCAACTATAATAAATAGATGATAATGTATGTTATTAGTGGGACTCGTTATTTTGAGTAATGTTGCTTTAAACCAATTTTATCAACTTATAACTGTTATTTTCCATCTTTTTAGTATGAAAAAATATATTTAAATATCTGTATCGTTATTAATCCAATAAATAAGCTATCGTTTTAAATTTAATTACCAATGTAATTTCATATGTTTATACATATTCATGCATCCAAACATATCTGTATTTATTATTCAACTAGTTTTTTAATTTAATCCATATTCACAGTTTTGGCATGGCTTAGTTCCCTCTAATATTATTATTTACGCTCATTTTGTAAGGTCTATAACCTCTTGTATGGGCTTAAACCTTTTCATTGCATTAAAAAGGTAAGGAATAGAAAGATAACATTTAGAAGAAATGTAGCCACATTTGTTTGGAAGCGGAGTGGATAGCCTTTTAAACCAGACTATACCATGATTTTATTATCAATGGGCAGCTGAAAATGTTACAAGATCTACTTTCACGTATTAAAACGTCAAGTAATGTGATATTCATCTTTTAAATTACTAGATTTAATACTTATGAAATAACACTAATAATATATTAGAATATTATTAATGTTGACCGCAAAAGAGTGTTTGTATTTTCTGAAAGTTAGTCCAAGAATCCATTCGAGAGAAAATCAGGGTAAAGATGAGAGAGACGGCGTGCCAACCAATGTGGGCTTTAATGAAAGGTTGCAATGTCTCTATATATGTTTCAACGATATTTTGGGCCAATATTATTTTATCTATATCAATTTTAAATATATATATCCTGACATATGATTTAAAACCCATTCTATTTGTATCGAATGTAGGTAAGTGCCCCTAGCCCCTCTCTACCAGCTCTAATGATAGTTGTTACTTCGTTCCTTCTAGTTATTACAACTGATTGCTGTGTGGGATAAATGTTTCCAAAAATGTAGATTCTTTAGTTTCCTATCTAAACCTTTATTTCCCGTGTCTACTAATTCCTTGATATCCTGATGGTAGGGGGTTTGCGAGTTGGTAAGTACCGACTGCTCTGGCAGCCAGCGTTGTAGAGTTAACTAAGCTTTGAGACCAGGCAATGTCTACTTCTACCGTTCATTAGCGACCGGCACGACTAACCTTTTCGACATACCATTGACCGGATTCTTTCTTAACCTATGTAAAGGTCGTCTCACTCTGAAAATAGAACTAACCTTGTAATTTTCAATTAGCGCTACGAAATATTTGTAAATCATAAAATCATGTAGTTTTTTCTATTGTTTTAAGGGAATATTTTATTTATAACAATGCTACAGTTTCTGAATTTGAAGTCTTCTTTTGCCACCTAGTCCAGAACAGCCGAAGATCCTGAAATAATCACAAAATAAAAGTTATTATCAATAATGAATGTTATGAACTTGTCAGTTTTAGCTGTGCACTCCTTGACCTTGTAAGTTATCAGTAACAACTCAGTGGAACTAGGAATAGCGAGTGTAATTATATCAGACTAGACTGAGGGTATTTGATTGTCTGTTAGCTCCCGTCCCCTAGACGTGGTTATCAGTAACAACTCAGTGGAACTAGGAATAGCGAAAGTAGTTATATCGGGCTAGACTGAGGGTATTTGATTGTCTGTTATCTCCCGTACCATAGATGTGGTTATCAGTAAAAACTCAGTGGAACTAGAAATAGCAAATGTAATTATATCGGGCTAAACTGAGGGTATTTGATTTTCTGATAGCTCCCGTCCCGTAGATGTGGTTATCAGTAACAACTCAGTGGAACTAGGAATAGCGAGTGTAATTATATCAGACTAGACTGAGGGTATTTGATTGTCT
>CABEEJ010006896.1:1017-35637 GCA_901482245.1 Timema douglasi | reverse complement strand
ATATTTAAACACACAAGCTTAAAAGTATTTAAAAATGCTAAGTATTTCAGTGTATTTTCATATATGCATGGAGAGGTTAGATTAACTATATGAGATGTTGGGTTTCTTTCTACGAAGTTAACGGTATTTGGTTCTATTACTGGAAAGGCTGGAAACAATACCATCCAAAAAGATGATGATGTCCTCTTAAAGTTATAAACTCCATACAAGGTGTATGTTGTACCATATTTAAAATTAATTTACAGTTTAAGATTATATTTTATTTTGTTTATAAAGTTTACGTTAAATACATCTAATATTAAAAAAATGCACTGAGAAACATACTTTAATAGTTGTCTTGCCTCATTAAATCCATAGGCAGAGTGTAAATAAATTTTATATCTATTTTTTTATAAGCAATCAATAAAAAAATAATATGACTGAGATATCCTCCAAAGTAATTTGATTTTAAATTTTTGTAAAAATGTATTTTTACATGATTGAATAAATTCATGTAAAATTTTATTAATTTAATTCTACATTCTTAATACAAAACAGATGAAATTAATAAATTAAATAAAGAAATATATTAATTGATGTTTTATTATTGTTATTGAAATTATTTCATTTAGATAGCGTTAAATGATGATGTGAAATAGATTTCAAATAATTTACTCAAATGAGCTAAGTGCATATTAACGATCCTGGAGCTTAATAAAATATCTGAAATTTATATCTACATGAAATATTAACCCACAAAAATAATATTTCAATCAATACGGACATAAAAGTTATATTAAATAGTAGGATTTAAATCTGTCAAATATTTTCCAAAATAAAAATTCCTTATTTACAGCAAAAGCAACAGTATAGTCCTTAACATATTTAATTTCTCTTTTATATTCAAAGTATCAGTGTTACATCCCTCCATAATTTAAAGGCACTAGATTAGATTTTTTAATTTGGTTAAAGGCACAATATCTCGGTTATCTAGTTTATAGCTCACGATCAATAAGTTACATCTTTACTAAAGGAACCACATTTCTATTTATTTCCTTTAATTAATTTTCCATAAATCAGTTCTTTCCTTTGTTAAAGGTACAAAGTTTCGATTTTTTTCTCTTTTATGAGCGCAAAATTTCAAAAAATTTTTAGTTTAATTTGAGTTATTTCCTTGGTTCACGGTATTAATTTTAAGTTTTCGGCATTGCTTGTTGTAACTATTTACAGACGTTTATTTTGGTTAAATCTAATCACTTTTCAGTTCCTACCTTTGTTACATGTTACAACAACTAGCTTGTAAAGCTTTTTAAAATTAATATTGCGAAGTCAGGTAACAAAACAGAAAATAAAATTTTCAATGATCTCTTTTCTCTTAAAGTGAATTTATTTACCTTCAAGAAATGATTTAATAAATTTTATGAAACATTCTTTTTGGGACATAGTGAGCGCCATCACCTAAGAAGTACAGTGAAAGTCACGTTAATAACTTATTAATAAAAAACTATAGTAAATAATAGTAATTTGTTACTTGCTAAACATCAAAGTTTGCACACAATTCCTTTGCTACATAAAACTGTTACTAGCAAGTCATAAGAGAAGCCATGAGATTATAGAAGAACAAAGGAATTTTTAATAACAAATGGAATAGATGTTAGCTTACTATTTTGAAAACAATATAAAACTCTTTTATTTAATAGATAAGTTTTGTTTCTCTCTTATTTTTAAACTGATATTCCTGAGAACATTAAAAAATATATAACTCAAACCTTATTTCGATTACTAATTTTTTTTTATTTCTACCTTTTTTTTTTTTTGCGAAACCTATGGGTTGTTTCATCTACTTATAGCTATTTATTTAATAATATGAAAATATTAATAGAGAAAAATATATTTATTTATATTTAACTTTACATAAAAACTTTTAGTTTTGAACAATATAGTATTCCTTAATTGTTTTTGTTAAAGCTAATGACTATTGTTTTAACCTAGTTTGTATTAGAAGACAGTTTATAAAAAAAATTGTATTTGCTTAGAATATGTCTCTCAAACTAAAATGTATATTACTGTATATATAATATAGATTTAAGTAGTTATAAATATAATGCATTTTTAAATACAATAATATTCAGGAGCATGTATTTTATTATTATTATTATTATTATTAGCACCGCGTCTTACTACCCGTTCGGGTTATACGCACTTACGCTAATGTGTAATGGTTGGGTGATTGTGAGATGAAATGAAGGACCTACAGTTTTACGTGGAATCCGAACCACGGTGGAGGCCTGGCATTCCTCACATTCACAAGATGTCTTGTCAGAGGTGAAGGAAGTGTTTGGTAATCAGATAAATCTTTGCCGGGACCGAGGATCGAACCCCGGCCGCCAGAGCATGTATTTTGGAATACTATTTTATTATTGTTGCCTGAAATCTAGTCTAATAGTTATTTTTAGGAGTTAAAATTCTCTTTGAAGCGTTTAGACTAGGATTTCAAACCCATAATCCCCAAATTTCAAGCAGAAAATCGCATTTATTCTAAATAATTATCATCCATATAATATAAGTCAAGGCGCTGATGCTAATACAGATCTGCCAGTTATTTTGCATAGTTAAGGTAAATATGAAACATATATTTTACTGGGATTATTTATTCGCGTATTTTTATACACAATGAATATCCTAATTTTAACATGGGCTTTATTTCAACAAATATTAAATAGATTATTTTCAGTGTTGGTTAGTTTTTTAATTGAATGTATGTTCAAATGCAGTTAGTTAAAAAAAACTCATGATGAATAACATCAAACATAAACATCAACATCAAATAATAATAATAATACTATTTCCACTAATTTTATAAATATATAATAATTAAATTTACTCTTAGGCATGATAAATTAGTTAATTATTGGTGACCTGGCGGTCTAGGGGTAAGGTGTCAGACTTCTATGCTGGCGGCCGGGGTTCAATCCTCGGTCCCGGCACAGATTTATCTGATTACCAAACCCTTCCTTCACCTCTGACAAGACATCTTGTGAATGTGAGGAATGCCAGGCCTCCACCGTGGTTCGGATTCCACGTTAAACTGTAGGTCCTTCATTTCATCTCACTATCACCCTACCATTACACATTAGCGTAAGTGCGTATATCCCGAACGGGTAGTAAGACGCGATACTAATAATAATAATAATAATAATAATAATAATAATAATAATAATAATAGTTAATTATTTAAGATAAAGGAAAGCATATGTTTGTATTATGATCTTTTTTTTACATATCTAATAAATAATGTGCACTATAGTGGGAAATCTTTTCAGGAAGTTATATTTACTACAGCTACAAACAATTATAACCACTTATATAATCTCATGGTCAAAAGTGCTACCCTCGCAGTAGACTAAACTGCCAATGACGAAGAGATCAAGGTTCAAATCTCGGTTGGGAGTACTTAAGGTTTTTTTCCAAAATTGTTTTCCAATCTTCCTTAAAGCATATAAGGGTGCACTTCCTATAAATATACCCTTTTTCATCCGTAAAAACACATGCGTAATTAGTATACAAGCGAATGGATAGTAAGAAGCGGTGCTAAAATAAAATAAATGGTTCTCGTTATTTTTTAAAAAAATGATTTATTATGTGATAAAACTGCCATTCATGACAAATTAAGGAATCCAACAAAAGTTCAAGTTAGATGAAACTATTTGGAGGGTGGGAAACCATTTAAAACAAATATTCTAAGGTCAAAACGATTTATGGATATTAAAAGGAAACTAAAATCTCTTATTAAATCTTTAATCAACTCTTATCCTTTCCTGGATTAAACTTGATTGTTTAATTTAGCGAAAACAACCAAATATTTTTATTATATTAGGATGTGTGTTAATTTATTTACAATTCTTCCGGCTAGTGTTAAAAGTACAGAATATAAAAGAATACGAATACTTTTTTAGCACCACGTCCTACTACCCATTCTGTTTATTCGTTTTTGTAATACTTACGCTAGCTATTTTAGGGATGAGGAAGCCTATATTTATTTGAAGTGTACCCTCAATTGCGTGGGAAGCTATTTACTAAAAACCACCCCTAGTACACCCGACTGAAATTAGAGAACCTCAATCTCCCTGTAATCGGCAGTCTTTTCTATTTCGAGAGTAGTGCTTTAGATCATTTGGCCATCCAACGGGGGTAAAAGAATAATTTGTGTTCAATGAGAGTTAAAGGGACAATTTAATACAAGTCATGATACATTTCTTCCGGTCATAAATACAGTTAATTAACTGAGTTTTACAAAATATAAAAGTGTTCGTCAAACCTCTATTATCTTACAATTTTGATTGAATATATATCTGGATTTTTTCTAAATTCTAAAATTAAAATTTTCCAAAGTAAAAATAATATACACACAAAGAAGGTAAAAAATTGAATAATGGAATAAGGGGGTGAATAGTATTACTTTAGGTTAAGAGGTTAAAAATGTGTAAAATGTTCAAAAATAGCGACAATTTTAAACGGAATAAACAGGTTAAAAAAGGGTAGAATTGGGTAAATAGTTAAATTGGATAAATGTAGTATAAAAATGCTTAAATAATTTTGATTGGATTTAATCACAGCTCTTCAACAAACAATTATATTCGTCTTTTTTTTTTTAAATAGCCCCAATAGGAACGAGTTCAAAATATCCTGTATAAAGAGATATTAATTTAATCTTCAAAAGAAATGTCGGATTTTGAATATATTCAGATTATATCTCTATTTTGACATTATGTATTAGTCGGCCTACTTTATCACAATTTAAACCACTTAAGAATTAATATTTAAACATAGTTGAACAAACTTAGATTATATTCCCTGTGAATAGTTCTAAATATTTTTTAAAAAAAGTTACGTTTTAGATTCCCCGTGCAAAGAACTGTTACACCATCTAGTATTATATATAGATAGTCTATCTTCATGCAATAACTTCATGTTTCCGTTTCTTAAAGCCACTAATCTAAATGTTACCTGAAGTCAGGCCATGATGCTTTAATAAGGAAATATGTATGTATAAATTACTCTTATGTGTTCACGTTGTTGATATCCTGCAAGTAAACTTGCTTTACTTTTCTTTGTAAATTTGTTGAAAGCTATCAGACTGAAAGGTTTATAACACCCTCAGGGAATGTAAACAAAATATTGATTACCTTTAAAAGGTTCTTGGCTCAGTTCTCTTGGCTGGGATAATTAACACTGATCCATCTACACGCTTGCTATATTCAGAATTTTGAACTTAGATGAAATATGAGTTTCGCTTTTATAGTACGTTTACAAAGTTGAGATGAATATTATACTAGTTTAGCTACTCACTGTGACATAACTTAATTAAAGACTTAGTTCAAGTTCATAGTAATAAATGAGCAACATTCAAAATTTAAATTAACACGTCAACTTATTAAAATTATATAAAGTATTCGTTTGCGGATTATGATTTCGGTTTCCCGCTAAGAGTGATTTATGGTTTTATGATAATATGTTCAAAATATTATTCTTGAGAATAGTTTAATTTGAATACAAACTGATTAGATTTAATTGTCTGCTGTTTTTGAATCAAATGTTTTATTAATATTATTACTCTGTATTTTATAATTAATATATAGGTTTTGAGGAGCATGAATCTTTCATTCAAACGTTCTGTAATACAGGTCCCTAAACAAATAAACATTTACGAGAAGTTAATTGTTAAATTTAAGTTGTTTTATAATAGCGGCGTGTCTTAATACCAGTTTGGGTTGTACGTATATTCACAAATTATGCCAATAAGTTAGAAATAAATAAGGTGTAAATTATTTAGGGGTAATAAACAAGGTTTTCTCGGATAGAAAGTGTAAAACCATATACTAAATCCCAACACCCGACTGGGATTCGAACGTTATCTCCACCATCAGCAGTCTAGCCTATTGAAAAATTGACGCCTTAGATCATTTGGTAATCGAGTTGGGTAGTTTAAATTGATGTAAGATTATTTTAAATATTATTATTGAAAACATATTCCTTTGAAAGCTTCATTACTCACAAACAACTATAAAAATTATCTTAAATGTATTTTAGATAAATTTTGTCCGTACACCTTTAGTAAACTATTAACAAAATGAAAGGATTTTGATATGTAAAACTGTAATATATTATATATATATATATATATATATATATATCTAAATATGTTTAGATAAAACATTAATATTCTATACATCTAAGTTAGTTAAAAGTTTAGGCAAATATGATATACCCATCCTCGTGGTGATGTAAATGCGTGGGAGAAAAGTTTATACGATGCTAAATCAACAAACTTAATGGCTACATTTAGTTTTGAAAGTGACTTAATTATTACAGGAATCACTTAAAGCAAAATAACTTGTGTAATTACTCCGAGAAGTATAATGCACCTATACCTATTTCAAATATAGGTCCCTCTCAATAGATTTCTGAATATGACTCATTTTTGTAAAACCTTATACCCGGAAGGTAACTATACTAATATCTTACCTTTCCTTCTGTAATATTAAACGGAATAGGGTATTTGTGTATCCTAATGTAAATCGATGCTTGTAAAAATCCGCCAAAGCCATTTAAACAAGATTGAAAATATTAGGATACCAGGGAGTTTAAAAGTTAGCGTTTAGTGTGGCTTGTGAAACACAAGAGTCCTATAAATTTGAATGAACTATGAAAATCTTGTAAAATGTATGCATAATCTAAAAAACAGTATACCTAATCTTCTGGTTTTTACTAATACAATTCACATCGGGTTAATCACAACATATGACAGCACCTACCACAATCTGATCTTATTAATTTTTTTATGATTTTATGACCTTCTAAACCAATACATTGTATGTATGTGTGTATGTATGTTGAGATAATGGGCAGAGGAAAGTATTAAACCTCCCTACATAAGCTACAATCCCCATTTCTGACAGTTCTGTTATTAGGGCTGCTCTTTCTATTTGTTGATTCATCAAGTAAGATTTTATAGGTGATAGTAAAATGTTTGCCTCTTTTTATTGGACCATAATTACTCGGCTCGTTACAAGAAAGTTCCTTTGTTTTTCAATACCACATGCATGTATGAGAAAATAAGTACAGTATTTGAAATGTTCACAGAGCTAGTTTTACAGTGGGAAATTTAACGAGGCGCATCTTGAAGGTGAATATTAACATATTAATTAACACGTATTTGGTTGGTGACATATATAATCAAAATTATAGTAAGTGTAAAAAACTTAAACATAGGGTTTTTATATTTATTTATGGTTTAAGGGTTTGTCCAATAAATTCCAGGGGGGTCCATTTAATCCCACGGGGCCCAAACCCACACCTTTCTACAACCTTGGTTATAGGCGGTGGTAATCCTTATCTATTTCCATCACCAAATACAAACCAATGTTACATTTTTCACTTGTGATATTCCTTATTTAGGTTAACAACAAAGTACAAGCAAATTCTAGTTGATACATTTCTCAGTGATGACATTTCTTATCTACGTTCACTACAAAATGCAATAAAATTCTACACTTTTCATATGTGATATTCCTCATACATTGTATTTCAATGTATACACAACATGTTAACTTTGTGATTTTTTTATTTAGATATTATGGAAACTTTACTAAAAATTATACTATCTCAAATTGTTGAAATATATTTTAAGATATAAAAGAAACCTAATGAATTTTTCAGCCAATAACAAAAGCTATTTCAAATTTTCCAAATTATGATAATTTCTTACCGCCAATAAAATTCTAGCTCTTTGTCCGTCCACGTAATAATTTAAGCGCAAAATATTAGCTCTTAACAAAATAAGTTTTAAATTTTGACCTTTAAATATATATTTTTTTGAGCTGTATATATATAATGCTATTAATAATGCAATAATATAATGCACTAAACTGGTACTTAAAGCATATGTTAAAAGGTTTTAAAACTCAAAATTACTCAATCGCTGAAATATTTGGTTTTAATAGGCCTATTTTCATAAGTAATTGAGTTACTTAATAAAAATTATAGATTGCTTATTTAAATCTAAATATAAAACTTAAGATTGTTGTGCTAGTGTACTTAAGAAATATATCTTATATTTATAATGAATTCAATTATATATGACTGTTATACTAAAGATCTGTATTTAATCTTGGTATTGCCGTTAATAATATGTATATTTTCTACTCATAGGTGATAATTAGAACTAAAAGGATTGGATTGTTTGGTTTTTTATAAATGTAATTTATAAATAAGCTCATCTCTGAGAAAAGTTCAGATTTGTATAAAAATTCAAAAGTTTAAAATAAGACTATGATTTGAAATGGCGGATACACGGTCAAAAGCTTTCACGGGTTGGAAAACTCCATCTTTTACATGGAACTAGTTTCTTTCAATTAATCAACTTTACCAAAAGTTCCCCTTGAATTTGTGAAATACTGCGGTATTGATAAAAGTAATAAAGTTTAATGGGGTGAAAATAATGAGAAGGTCTTAGTCTTGATTTTTTTAAATATTCCTAGCTCTTGGAAATATGAATTTAATCATCGTATATGCGATATAAAATATATTTATAAATGGAAATATGATCCTGTCATATTCAATGTTCTTTCGTATTTCACACAAACACTATTTTCTGGAGGTTGATTTTAAACTATGGAGAAGTTTGTTCACATTCTAGTTCGATTACGTCTGAACATTTATATCCTCTAGCTTCGTGACCGTTACATTAAATCCACTTCTACAGCCCTTAACTCAATTCGTCATGGAAGGGTGTCGGGAAAATGTCGCCCGGGAAAACTGCGCCTTCTCAGAAAAATGGTAAAACTGCGTCCTCGCATGAATCATCACATTAATAGTTTGGAAAATTGCGCTCACGCGACCTTGTCTGTCTCACCTAAATAGTTTTAACAAGATCGTGTAGGCGCACTTTTCTCACTTTCCTCACGATCTTACCATTTTCACTGGCGTAGATCAGTTCGTTCCATCCTTTTGTTTAGAAGGGTGGGTATTTCAAATCGACTCATCAAACATCATGAGATCTTGAGGAGGTCAAAATATATCGATTCATCGCGCCTGTCTTCGCAGGTTGTGTAGGTTAGGTTAGGTTTTCCAATTAAAAAATATTTGTGTGTATCTGTAAGCATTTGATGTGAATGTATAAATAATTGAAGCTATCAAACTAATTATTGATGACAATTTACTCCATTTGTTGAATCTAGATTAGACTCTTCAATTATGTTGTTAGGTCCTTGGGATTACTTGTTTTGTAGAGGTCTAAAACAGTGTGTGGGACACACTTTTCCCACCTAATGGTGAGATGATGATAGGAGGGAGCAATTTTCCCATATTTTTTCTAGGAAGGGGCAGTTTTTTCGGGCACAACTTTCCCTAACCCTATGGAATACAACAATACGTTCGATTAGTATATTTTATAACAATATTCTGTTATTTTCTCGCACCCAATAGTTTGTTAACCTCTTATATCTTTAGAGGCTTTAGTATAACGATATAATATACTTATTATAGCTTTGTCAAGCTAGATGCTAATGTGCTACACATAATTATTTAACATAATCCTTCAATTAAGATGCCGCCATATTATCAAACATCTGATTTTGACAATTGTCTAAAAAAAATATATATATACAACTAAACATATAAGCAAAACTTGGATAAGATAGTAACAATATTATTTTAAATATAAATTCGTCTCCTTGACATTGTTCTAAAGATGCTCATATACATTCTCCTTATCATCCTTTGTCCTTGCTTCTAGCTCGTCACTGCCCCATTAGACTAGAATATTCTTCTTGAACGCCATTTCCTCTTTTAACGCTATCCTACTCTATCTCATCCCGCCCCCTTACCCCCCTCCCCTCACCGTATCATTCGCTTTCCTTCCATCTCAATTTCATTGTGACACGAATTTCGCATCTCTCAGGATCCTCGTCTTCAACGGAGCTAAGATTCTGATTTTATTCTTCATTTCACTTTTTACCCTCTATCCTCTTTTTTTTTCTAATTTTATCTTTGTTTCATCTTCTGTCACAATTCGTCTTATTTCATGAGATTTTTTTCTTTTCCTCTTCTTACTTTGGATATGAAATCAGTTTAAAGAAGCATTTATAATATATATGATATAAGATTTATTTAATATATTTATTAGATGCTTATATATAAGATACAAACAACATGAATTTATGCTTATAAAATTTAATATTTCAAAAATATTTCTATTAAAGATAAAGAAACCGGTTTCATGTTGACAAATTTAATAAAAACAAATATAAGGTTGTGCTCCTCATTTGACTTAGTTTTAATAATTAGAGATTTGCATGGGATAACACAATAAAATATTGTTATATTTTGTTATAGATCAAACTTTAATATAATTTTTAACTTCAAATATATTTATATTGTCTATTAATTCCTTCCATTTTTGAATAAACAGTTTTGAAACTAGGTATAATTGTGTAAAATATTTGAAAAATATTAAAGTAGTCTTAAATATTAACGTTTTACTTGAATACTACATCAAGTACAATTATTTTGCGTATTGAGTATATGAATATATATTAAATAAACATAGTATGTATACAACTGTTACATTTTAATTTAAATAAGAAAAAATAGAGATACATTAATTTCTTCAAAGTTTCCCCAAATTTACATTATCACACTTGCCTTTTTTAATCAAATCGTAGTCACGCTATATTAATTTTTTTAAATACTAAAAACAAAAATATATATTTATTCACGTTATATATTTAATACATTAATGTATAACTCTTTCATTAAATATAATATATAAGTTTTATAAAAAAAAATATATAGTGGCTTATTTTGGTACAAATTGACGTAATAAAACATAAAATGTTTGACTAAATATAATTTGGCATACATTTTAGTATTATTTATCTTAATTATCAAGTAAACCTTGCTAGCCCATTGATCATAGAGTTAAAATGCTAGTCATAATATAAGTTTCTAGAGAAACGTCTACTTTAAGCACCATATAATCACAAAACGCCCATGATATAAAACAGCTCTGGTGTGACGAAACTTGTTACAAAGCATCGATGAAGTTACTCAAGAATCCGTGTATATATATATATATATATATATTTATTTTTTTCATGATATATAAATATATATATATAAAATGAAAAAAATAGTTCTTCTTGGAATGACAATAAGCGTGACAATAATGAAACATTAATATTACTGGCCTATACTATTAAATACAATACAATTTTCTGAAATATTAATAATAGTAATTTTAATATTGTACGCAATTCATAAAAATATAATAAATGATTACAAAATTGTATTAATTATCCAGAGTAAAGAAAATTTAACGTTTCTTTTAATGAATATGAATTTTATCTGATGAAATAGGCCAGAGATAATTAAATATACACTTTGACCTGCATTTATGAATTTAAAAATTAAAATAAACATTAATATAAATTTTATTAATATCATGTCCTATATTCTTAGGGTGTATTAAAAATGAAATATAGTTTAAAGTAAATATTACATTTTTAGCATAATAGTCTAGGGAAATAAACAGTTAGTCTATATATTGCTTTAAAATTTTGACTAAAATTATAAAATGTTTTAAAAATCTCGCCGTTTTTCTTGTGGTTCTTAGTTTCATCCATGGGCATAAAATAAACAAAAAAACTCTTTTTTTGGAGAATGAAAAATATGCGACAGTATTCAAGAAGGGAAGAAGTGATGAGAATGTTTTCTTAATATTTTCACTGGAGACTTTGTTAAGAAGTTGTAAGCTTCTCGTTTCTTTAAATGAAAATTACGTTCGGAGGTGCTTCTAACTTGTAGACAAAACGGGCGGTGAGTTAAGTGGGGAACGGAGAGGGTAGTTGAAAAAAGAAATGTTTAAGAAGTCTAGGCGTAAGTAAAACATGCTCTATAATTGAAACCTTTAATATTCTCCTACACCCTCCCAGGTAAGGGAGGTAAAATGGAAGGTTAAATTCTTTTATATTAAAAGGTGAACAAAATAAAAGATAATTTTTCATTGTTAAATTCATATAGTATATAGGTATTTTTAGTATAAGCTAGCACAAATTCTGTTCTTAATTAGAATACTATCATTTTCAAACAATATAGATAAACCATTTAAAATATTTAACTATAAGCACTTGGTTCCAATTTTGTTACAATCTTATAAACTTTTCAAATAATTTAATTTGAAATGAGTTCAGTTTATTATTATTATTATTATTATTAGCACCGCGTTTTACTACCCGTTAGGGCTATACGCACTTACGCTAATGTGTGATGGTAGGGTGATTGGGAGATGAAATGGAGGACCTACAGTTTAACGCGGAATCCGAACCACGGTGGAGGCCTGGCATTCCCCACATTCACAAGGTGTCTTGTCAGAGGTGAAGGAAGGGTTTGGTAATCAGATAAATCTGTGCCGGGACCGAGGATTGAACCCCGGCGGCCAGCACAGAAGTCCAACACCTTACCCCTAGACCGCCAGGTCACCCTTCAGTTTATTAAATCTTTGCTATTAAATATTTTAAAATATTAAAAACCCATACGACTTTCTTATGTTTTTATTATAAATCAATGAACTCCCAAAAAATATGTCATGCACATTTCCATATTTTATATAATACTAAGCTCTTTATTCTAATTGAATACGCTTATACATCATAATTAAAATAAATATAACTCTACTAAACCTAATATTCAATAAAAAGTACTGTACTTATGAGATTGTTTATTACTCTTCATGTATAATGACAAATATAATATTTCTTTATCAGAAACGAAAGTTAGCCATCACGTGATGTAACTAAGTGGAGACAATATTAGTTGATATGTCTGGTTTTATAGATGGAATAAAACCATTTAATGTGAGTGTAAAGTATTATCTATTAAATTATGAATATATTTTTTGTTACTGATAATGTACAACCATCTTTTATTTTATATTATTGTCTAGATCTTGTAGCAGACACTCGATCCCATTATATGACAAACTTAATTGATGTTCAGAAGGTAAGATATGTTAGGACAAAGTTAGGTGAGTTGAATTTACAGTTAACATTAAATTTGCTACCTTTGAATTATATAATACAAAATACGAATCGCTTACGTTTGTGTATTTTCCAGTTTTTACCCGTGTTTGTCAGTCTTAACTCTTGAACAAATTTATAAACCTTAATTAGATACGAAAAATACATAGTTACCGACTTCTCAATTAGTTTTTTTCCTGTTGTCCTTCATTCTGAGGCTAGTGGTATCTACAATGATATAAACAAAATAATGCGAGGACATTTTGGTATTTTAGAAGTGACAGAAACTCTAGAATAGTGTCTAAAATGTTATTTGAGACTCAATACTATATAAAACTCATTGAAAAACTTTAAAAAAATATCCAAATCAAATTGAAAGTACAAAACTATACCAAGTTCTTATATGTGTACATGAATTTGCCAGTTTTCATCTGGCGAGAGATTGATAAACCACACCTTAATATCCCATTTACTCGGTTAGGATATTCCTTTTGCAGTCAAAGCTCATTTTTGCATTTGGTCGTCAGATTTCGCCATTGGCTCTTAAATGCAAAATGTTAACTATAAATATATATATATATATATGTTTCTTTGTCGGATATAATGCTACATTTATAAATTGCAACTGCTATGTTAACCTACTATATTTTGAGACGATATAGAATTAAAACACAGAATAGTGTTTTATACTTTTAGGTCAAGGAGTATAGTATGCCCATCTTTAGTAGAAATATTACTAGGAGAATTTATTTACAAACAAATTCATACTAATATAACAGTCATTCAACGTATTATATTGCGATTTTCTTTTAATAGCGGTAAATTAACACATAATATTATTTTTAGGTTTGTTTGTTTCTATTTTTTATTAATAAATATTTTAAAAAGAATATGTAATTCCTTAAAAATCTTATGTACAATTCTAGCAGGGGAAATATAGTTTCTTTGTGCTTTTTTTGTAAAAATGAAAAAGACTAAAAGAAATGTGTTTCTGATAAACACAATACTTATCCATCTCCTGTACATTTTAATTCTGATGTGATTGGTTACTTAAAAAACCATTATTCTACTTCAAAATCACCTTTAATAATTCCATTACATATATATTTATTATTTAAGGCTATGAGGTAAACACGAATTTATAGTCTCAGTTTAAAAATAAATGTGTTTAGCTAATTACTTTACAATGATAATAATAAATAAAAAAACTTTATTTTAAATTGATAAAACTTCATCTGGAGGTTTTAATAATAATAATTATTATTATTATATTATATTATATATATTTGTATTATATATTATTATATTATATATATTTGTATTATATATTATTATATTAATTATTATTATTTTACAGTACTTATATAAATTGTGAGGTATGGATCATTAATCATGGCCCGAAATCAAAATTGGTTACTAGGTTTAATTTAATAATAGTCATGGTTATTGACAATATTAAACACAATCGTGGATCCAGAAACGTCAATAACAGTTTCTAGATATTTGGTTAAGCTTTCAATGGAAAACTAATTTGAATGCTTGAAAATAGTTGATTGAAATAAATCAACGGTTAGGAATTTAATGTCAAATGAGGGGAAATAATGTTTGTTAATTTAAAGTATTCGTATTTACACCGGCTCAGATTTAGACACCAACTTCCCTGACGCTGCCAAAAAATATTTGGTGAAACCTAAGTTTTTGACCGTATGTCCACTAGCAAGGCTTTGATTAGGTTCTGGATAGTTTAAATATAGTGAAGATCTGTCGGTCACAGTTCCCCCAAAAGATTGAGTTGAAGGAACCAGCGATGAGGATACTGCAGGTGGATGTATTGCTAACTTTACCGAACACATCCACATTTAAAGATTTGTACTAACATCCGAGAACAGAGAACACACTTTAATTAAATAAGCATGAAGATTTAATAAATTAGTTCATGACCTAAAATTTATTTAAAGTGTGGCAGAAAGGAGTTAAAGTATTTTTCGTTTTTTATAGAAAAAAATTTCTGGCCAAAATAAATAAAATATTTCTCCAGTAGCAACGTAAAGTTTAGTTTTCTGCACATTCTCATATCAACATATCTTGAATATCTGTGAAGGGTGTCCTGTAATTTTGTCAAAACTTTTCTATTTATTAAAAATGTTTTGACAACATTCCAGGACAACCTCTACATATATTCAAGACCTGTTGATATTAGCATGTGCAGAAAACTAATTTCTACTTTGCTACTGGAGAAATATTTTATTTATTTTGGCCAAATAAATGTAATGCTATAAAAACTGTAAAATTACTCGTGCTCGCTTCTGCTTCACTTTAAGTGCAATCTGAACCTCTCAGTTTCTGGTTACAGCAATGTTAAAGTTATTCTAAGTTGTAATAAAAATAATATTTTAACGACAATGCAGTGAAATGAATTACAATAGTAATTATTAGGGAAAGAATGAAGAAGATATTTCTGGTCTTATGAAATAATTTGGCATTAAACATAAAACTAATGAATGGGGCATATTTTATTATACATTGGAACTAAATTTTGAATATAATTATGCTTCATATGTGTGAAATAAATATCCATCTGTTCATCTACTTCATTCCGCTGACATTAAAGAAGCGTATGAAAGTATGTCGAGGATTCTGAGTTGAGCAAAGTATAAATACGACTATTGGAATGTGTGTGGTGATCTTAGGTTATTGCAATACATAAAGTTATTTAGGGAAGTTTAACCACGTATTGATGTTTTCAATGATCGTGGAATAGCCGGGCAACAAAAGCATTATATTGTGCAACAATGGGAAAATAGAATTGAATATTTAACAGGAAAAAGTAATTTAAATATTATATTCCTCTGCTTGGATCACAAAAGGCTATTTGTACACCTTTAATTACAAAGTTTGACTCAATGAAATATTTTTTTAAGGCCTTAGGCAAATTAGGAGGAGGATTCACCTGTTTCAAAAAGTCTTTCCCAACATAACAGATACTAAGGTGAAGGGAGGAATATTAATCTGTCTATAATTGAATAAGTCCCTGAAATTATATAATGTATTTAAAATAAAGCTACAGGCTAGTGAACTGGCAGCTTGGCTTACGTTTAAAGCAGTTGTGCATGGATTTATTGTAAACAGAAAACAAGATAATTATGGATCTTGTATTTATATTGGTTCAGATCACCCTAAATTATACAAAAAATCATTGATGAAGGTAATTTTTCTTTAAAGTAACATATGCAGAATATCCTTTTATGATTCTTCCATGAAGAAACACGTGCTTTTCAGAAATAATGGGAAAAAGATTTCACCACTAAAATATATTTTTTATACAATATTTGCTGTTAAAAGAACAACTACGCTATTTCCTGTTAAAGGAACAACTACGCAGTATTTGGCAAAGACGCCAATTCCCTATACCAATAAGAAGCTAGCCTTCACAACGCCTGTCGCCAGGACTCTATTAGTTAGATTTTACACTGTTGGCGAGGGGAGAAAGATGCAAAGGTTATGTCATATATAAACCGTTTGTGCGTATAAGCCAGGCATCCGGGATCCAAACATCTACACCGGGATCTAAACGCCACGCACAAGTCAGTCAGAGCCACACACTGGCAGTCACAGTCTAACACAGTATAAAATAACTTACATTAATATTACAAGTGTGCATTGATATAAATTGTTTAATTGGAGTATGTATAAGTAATTAACAGATGTCATTTAAATAAAGCGTGTGTGAAAAAACAGCCGTCAACAGTTCTCTTTTTTTACACTTATTAATTATGCCGTTCTAATTAGTGTTCGACCACGGAGCTATATACAAATGGTTAAACGGTATATTTTCCGTGCAGTGATGATAGGCGCTCGACCACGGAGCTCTAGACAACCTAAAAATCATCACAGCATTATTTTTTCTGGAAAAATTCCTTAGTGTTTCAATTAACGCCCAAAGCGAGGCGATTAATTCAATATTGATTATAATCTCTGGTGTCAACTTTACAACTATGATATAAATATATGGAAGGCTTAAATTATTTGAAAACATTTTCTACAGTCACTTCTTTTTTCACTAATAAGTTGATAATTTGATAACTGAGAGGGATGTGCAAGGGTAAACCTTTCATCCCGTGTGAATAAGTTTTAAGTACCTTAAGAAAAGTTTTCCTAAATACATAAGTGTATTGTGCTCTTATTTAAGTCAAACATTCCTTAGATATCAATTTTAAAACAAATTGTTAGATACATTTTCAAAAGATTTATAATTTTCGATATTAGTCTTAAACAAGCTACCACCAAACTATTTTTTTCTAGAAAGAAGTGTACAGTGTAAATTTTCATTTAAAACGCTTTCAAATAACTATTATAACAAAATCACTAAAGTTATTTTGAAAAAAGTGTAATTCACAATAATCAATCACTAAATTACCTTCAAAAACTGTTATCCGAAGAACCAGTTTACAGTGTTATTTGTCTTGTCAAACAGTCTCAAGAAATTAATTTAATACTAAATCGTTAATAGAATTTTTGAAAAATTTCAAGATTTCAGTAATCAACTCTTAAATTGAGGCCTGAATCACATTTAAAAATAGCGTTTTGAGATTGATTATTTTTTTAGAACTAGCTATAAACTGTCTTGGACTTATCGCAAGGGTCAGACAAACAAAAAGACACACATAACCGTAGGAGCCTTTTATTGATGGTGTGGAAAAACATAAAATTACAAGAATCATTATAACGTATTTTTTTACAATAACAATAATTTATCCACTAGATGAGAAAGTATAAAGTGACATCTACTCTTAGTTTTGTAATAGTGGATATTTTTTTAAATCTGTTACTTTGGCTTGCACTTACGCACTTTGTATTTCACAAATAACCGATTATTAACATAAAGCACAATCAAATAAGATACTTAAATTGATAAATGAAGCTACTTTTTAAATATACATTGCTTATAATAAATAAAACACATTCATTTATTCCTGTAAATAGCATTGTTCCTTCCTAAATGCAAATTAATATGCATAATATTTCTATTTCATTGATGTTGTATACGATATTTATTTATATTGTTCCTGTTTTTTTTAGAGTTACCCGAGTTATACTTTTGATTTAATTTTTGTTTTCTAATAAAATAACAATGCTTTTAGAGTGTTATTTTTCCAGTGAATACTGAAAAGCAAGCTTGATCCATATCACAGGTGCAACACACATGATAGAAGATAGCCCGCAGTATAATACAATTTGTTTACTCTGACGTCACGCGATTATTCCTGCTTCATTAGAGTAATGTTGTCACGAGAAAAATAAAGAATGTATCCAATTTGAAATATATAGTTTTTATTAATGGTAATTATTAAGTCAATGTTTTAAAATGGAAATAATATTTGATGTTTATGTTTATATATATATTATTCATATATATATTTATTGCATGGCTTCATTCTATCGATACTGGCTATCCCAACATTTAATTATACTAATGGTAATTGGGAGGACAATGGTGGAATTTTAGAGGGTTTTAAACTTACACGCATTGACGTTTGGATAGAGTGGGTATCCATGTATAGTAGAAACCAGTGTGAGTGCACCTATCCTAGATTCGAACTTGAGCCATCCGTCACCATAAAAGCATATTAGACTAAACATATGTTTAGCCAACATACCCACCTATATGAGTATATATATATAAATATTACATATATAATTCTAGTTTATAGGTAGTACTAAGTTAAACATATCCCTGTAATTAGGTAATTAGATAATTAGATAAATTTAAAAACAAATCAAAATAATCTCATTTAAAAAAAAGCTACTGCTCAATTTTAACAGCAGCTATTTACATAAAAGAAATGTTGATAAATTTGTTTAAAATATTCCGCTAAACGTGTTCCCATTTTCCCACCAAGCGCTAAGCGCGCAAACCAATAGCATGCTGTAGTTAGAAAAAAGTCTGGATTTTGGGTTATTTGATAATCCTCTTAAAAGAAGGTTTAGCTGACTAACATTATAGTGCTTTTAGACCTTGCAAGTTCGTTTTATGCCAATGAGAACCACAACAACGTTTACCCTTTTCAAGTACAAACAGTGGGTGAAGTTAATACTAATTAATTTTATCTGCCTAGTCAAATTGTTTAATGTGTTCATGGTTTCAATGATTATTCTTTTTATATTTTGTATAGGCCTATTTGTTGGTGAAATAAGTCCAAGTTTCATAATTATTATTAATAAACTTAATAGAAGCTAGTTCTAAAATAATATAAACAAAGTTTTTTTATATCATTTATAGATTTCACTAAATTTCTTAGTTAAAATGTTCTACACCAAGATCATTAATGACTTTATCTTATAGGTACTTGGTGGAAATTATCTGAAACTAATTTGAAAAAGAATTAATGGTATTAAATTTGTTATAAATAACATAACTATATTATGTATTTATTTTTCATTATTTTGGGTATCTAATGTGCACTTTCCAAACCGAGTGATTATATAAGCATATGATTTATAAGCTAGCTTAATTATAGAACGAACATAATCTCCAGCTCCCGGCTGCTAATTGATCACTGTGAAGGGGTAAACAAAACCCACATTTCACAGATAGTAAAATTTCTGTGATTCCAGGAATAGAACCCGTAACCCTTAATTCAGTAAACAGACACTACTGACTGAGCTAAGGTGACGGACTACGTCATTTATAACTGTGGTGATACCATTAATTCTCTCCATATTATGGAAAGTCACTCCTATGCAGCCAGGCAAACCTTGAACATGGATATTTTCGTAACTGGCAATCCGGTATATTATAAGATTGATGCTCTAAACGGTGTTACCAACCTCTAGAGTACATTTTAATCAAGATTCCCCATATGACCATCAATAGAAGGGTTTATTAAAATTAATATTTTGACAAATGATATCATAGCTATTCAATAAAAATAGTTATTAGCTAAATAGATTTAAAACAAATCATAACTAGATTTTAAGAATTATCTAGATGTTTATTTAAAATCTAATCTCACACCAAAATTCTGAAAGCACATCTACTTATATAATAATCTAGTATCTATTATTTGTATGTCTCGATTTATATCTAATAATTCCAATTGTGTTTAATATAGCTTTTTTAATTAAACACACTACGACATTTTGTTTATTCAAACAAACATAAAGTTACATGAAATTGGAACAAAGTGTTATTAACTATGTATGTATATATATATATATATAGTTAATAACACTTTGTTCCATATATGTGTGTGTGTAATTTATTTCTAAAGCTACGGTATGTTTTGTAGTTTTGTAAATAGTTGAATTGAAAGAATAAATTAACTGCACATCGCCAAATCTCACGGATAGAAGGTATCATGTTTTCAGCACTATGACACTCCGGCCATAGATCTAAAGTTTTCTAAACAGGAGCTACTATTTATTCATTCAAGTAGTTCCTAATTTTTATTCACAGAGCTGAGTTTAACCCAGTTCCAGACCAATTGGTTAACACCTGAGATTTGTAAGCGCCGCGGATCAAACTGTAATTTTAGCCAGGAGCTATGACCATCAAACCGAAAAAGGTACTCTGTACTAGAGAAATTAGTGAGATATGATGAAGAACAAGAATTTTCAGAGAATTTTCAAATTCTAAAATATACATCAGGAACTATCAAAACACCAGAGAGTTATACGTAATTTTTCACATTCATCGACACACACATTCACAAAGTACCTGTCATACATTACACAGTCAATTTATGTTGGTATACATTTGCTTTGACCTTTGCATATCGTGTATATGCAAATAGTAGAAATGCCTTCTCCCCCCCCCCCTTTTTTTTAATAGAGGTAATTCAGTTTCATATATGTGCGTCTGTCTCGTGGAATAATAATTACAAATGCATTGCAGAGCTCGGTCTTTTTTTTTTAAACCACCCTTACCATCTCTTTCCTACTGTATGTTATTTTGCAATACTGTCCCCTTTTTTCACTTTATTCCATTCTTTTAAAACCATCCGACATATTGACTTATTATACAATTTTTAAAAAACATTGTGAAAGTTAATAAGGAACAATTACTATAATAAATAATATAATTCAAATTTAATAATTTAAGTATAATATTAAAAAGCTATATGTTCGACGTGATATGACAATTTTCATAGGTACAGTATTTGGATGAAAGTTTTACAATAAATTAACAAATTATATATCTTGTGATGACAATTGTGTTAATTCATTAAAATGTTTACACAACATCTAAAAAGTTTTAAACATGTTGAAAATGAAAATTTTGAGTCATATTACATTATAGAACAATATTAGAAGAAGATGATGTACATATATAAAGAATTTTTCATGCAAATAAATGGTTGCTTGTGAATGTCGGAATTAAAGAATAAACAATAAAATAAAAATAAGTAAAATTGAATTTCTTTCTTATCTGTGTTAATTTTCTGTTTCTTTGGATATTGCTCCAATTACTGCAACATTGAATCACTTTCTACTATATTCCATTCACGGTAGGAATTACTCTCTTAAAGGTCTTTTTTCCTACCAATATCCTACTATATAATAGATTTCTGGTAGGGAAAAAGGCCTTTCAGAAAACAATTCCTACGGTGAACAGACTTTTTACATGTTTCGACACAACATTGGCGTCATCATCTGGTCTGGAAGAGACAGACAAACACACCAAAAGAATTATGGCACAAATAACATAGTGCTAGCCAATGTGGATATAACCTTTTAAATTATGATGAAAGTTTATAAGTTGTAATAACTAGAGTTAATGAAATGAAATAGCATATTTACCATATTTTAACATTTTGTGGTTGAGTTCCAAGATGCCTAAGGAAAGAAACTGAGTTGAATTAGAAATTAACGTGTATGTATAAAGTGATGAGAAAACATTCTGGAAGAAATTACTGAAAGAACAAAGATAGTATATACTTATAATGCGAATGATAATGATTTAAATACTTTGGAATCAGGTAGTAGATAGATACATTTTGGATTTAGTTTGTTAAATTTTGTGAAAGGAATGGAAGAAGATAATGACCAAAAAGGAAAGGAATAAGGGTGCTAATCTTCAAGACACTGGCCCGAACAGGTCATTTACCACTATGGAAGGATGGGCGTGAGTAGACAAAATTTGGTTTGATTTTGGTATGCTGAGGAAGTTTCCTGAGGTTGTTGATAAGTATCTAATTTTCGAAATTTGTTTGTTCGTTTGATACCATTTTTTGTTGTTTAGTAGGGCAGTTTGAATGAAGTTATTTTCAGCTGTGTTCATAGTTGTGCATTTTTAAGTGTTATAAATCAGTTTCATACAATCTTTCATAGGTGTCGGTTGATATTTGTTAAAGGTGATCGGAAAATTTAAATTTATTTCCATCATATTTAAAGTCACTTATAATTTTAGAAAACCTGGTTGAAATTTGGCATACAGATTTTCCAATATATATACAATTACATTCGCAGGTTTGTTGACATATGCCACTTTTTTTCATATTGGTTGGTTTTGTTCAAATTAGAGTTGTTGATGTATTTTTAATCTTATTATAAGTGCTGAAGTTAAGCTTAAGTTTGTGCTTTTTGAAAATATTAGTGATCCTATTAGTTTCACTTCCAGTGTAGTTGAATTTGATCCATTTTATTTGATTTCATGAGCTACCATTAGAATTTTTGAGTGTGATTTTGTTGTTAAGTTGTGATTTTTGTTTTTGAAGGATTCGGTATACTACTGAGTGGGAATAACCATTGGAACTCAGTAGTACACCGAATCTTTCAAAAAAATTTATTAATGATATATAGTTTGAAGAGAATTTGGATACACTTATTAGAAACTCAGTAGTTATTAATGGCCCAGCCTTGTGTCCAGTATTGTCTTATCATAGTAATCTTTCAACAGCTTCGGGTAATTCAGGTACCCAGCCTCAGGATACAAGTTATCATGAATTCTAGCCTTCCAACCATGTAAACTCGGCGTCTACATATTTTTCAACATTTCAGTGAATTTCTATTCTTACTGTATATACCTCCAATACACTCTTGTTAAAAAATTAATTAAACAAAAAGAACAGTTGTTTATTTACCTTTATGCAATCTCTCAAGCAAAGACAAAGAGCTTGACAGGTTTCCTTAACAACACGGCTGGTAATTATTGGTGAAGTATACGTGGAGAATTTTAATTATAGAAGGTGTTCCCTGTTGCGAGATAACGCATAGTTATAGACAGTTTTTCACGGGGAGAGATAGGTTCTCTCATTACAGTACTTAGCTTTTGTATGAATGGTGAGACCATAATGACTCAGAAATCAAATAGTTCCTCATCCATCCTCAAAAAAAATTGTGGTAGTCGCTTGATTCGGATCTTGAACCGTTCAACAAATGTTGATGGTCATGTGTCACGCGCCTTTTGAACCAATCTTTTGTCCAGTTTCGCTTTCTTCTGTTCTTCTTGAAACAGGTTGATAGCGCAACGGCCACGTGTGCTAATTCACACTTACTTATTGGCGACATACTTCTCGAACAAGATACCAATGCAGACTGAAAAATTGTACAATAATATTGACCGTCTAAAGCCGACTCCTTTTTACGCTCTTAATTAATCAAATAATACTGCTTCAATAATATTGAGCGTGTGAGGAGGGTGCCTTTACTAAGACGTTCGGTTAATATATCGGATAATTACAAATTATGTATGCCATTTTGCTTCAATATAAAAGCTACATAATCCTACCTTTTTACTTTTCACAACTTCTGATTTAATAATTTTTTTGGGCCAGTCTTAAAGAAGCTTAAATAAAGATTGGTCACTAAGGCAATATTAAAAAATATGGCAGCTGACGAACATTACTTTTGAGCATGTCCAAAGCTATAACTCATAGACTAGTGTTATTTTTCCTCAATTTATTCAAAATATTTAACGTGAACATTCTGAACCGACTTATTATATCATCACATGATTTGTAAACAAACTTAAATTTAGAACACCCAAAACATCCAGCCCCTATCGTTTTTCATTACTGTGAAGATCGAAACTCAAATTTTGCCAATGATAAATTTTTCAGCCATGAGTGGAATTTAGCTAGATACTTTTAGATAAATAGACATGCTACCTGCACTGTTGTGCTAAGGTGTTGGACTCTAAACTATAGTAAGCCCGGAAATGAGAAACCAGGTAGAAGATAATAATAATAATAATAATAATAAAAAATCTTTAGATAAATAATATAAGATGTGTATTTGCGTGTTTGTGGCTGTGTGCGTAAACGTTATAAATCCAAAACCAAGAGACATATAAAGAAAGCTTTGATCTTACTAATATATAAAAATTATATGTTGTAAGTTTGTTGGTGACCTGGCGGTCTAGGGGTAAGGTGTCAGACTTCTGTGCTGGCGGCCGGGGTTCAATCCTCGGTCCCGCCACAGATGTATCTGATTACCAAACCCTTCCTTCACCTCTGACAAGACATCTTGTGAATGTGGGGAATTCCAGGCCTCCATCGTGGTTCGGATCCCACGTTAAACTATAGGTCCTCCATTTCATCTCACATTCACCCTTCCATTACACACTAGCGTAAGTGCGTATAACCCGAACGGGTAGTAAGACGCGGTGCTAATAATAATAATAATAATAAGTTTTTTTTTGCTCAATCAAGCCCAAATCAGAGTATAATCTTAGGATACATAGAAAATTAAAATATTCCAGGGATGTAGTGTGTTAACACTAAATATCCCGATGATTCTTAAATATTTTAAATTTCTAATTGGATATTTGGGAAGTGGGAATCTTCCAAATTTTACAAAACCTACATATTTTACTATTTCTTACTTTGATACAAAATTTAAATTTGTCAGACAGGTAAAATAACCATTCTAAAAACTAAGATCAGATCATGGACCATAAAATGGGTCAATATGGTTCCTCCAAACAATTTCTTTAACTAAAACACCCTGTTAAAATTTTATATTAAATTATTTCAACAATTTTCTAGAAATTCTTACTTGACAGTTTGTTTTGCAATACCATGTCTATACTCAGTTTCTCGTTTATTTAAAATAGATATATTTGTTCATGTAGTGAGATTATATTTACCCAACCTTCATCTTTACGATATATTTATATAGAATAAACAATTCCTATTTTATACTGAAAGAGTTTCTTATATAAAAATCACATATTGCCTTTACTGATATGTTCTCCTTCTGTATGTTCAATGACGAGAGCTTCAAGTTTGATCCATATGAAACATTACGTATTCATTGGTGACCTAAATACATATGAATGTGGATTTATGTAAAAACAACACATAAGAAAATGCAAAATTCAAACAGCTTTAATATATGAACATCATAAATATTTATTTCTAGCCTTATTTCTCCAGAACACGGAATCTGTTTGGATTGAAATTAGAAATGAACCCTATTTTTATTTATATTTATGATACGCGAGGCCTATTTAAAAATTTTTTTGGGACAAGCATTGTTCGATAAGAAATATTGATTAACTCTATATGTTAAATCATATTCCTTGAACAAATAAATTCGTAGATTAATTTAATTCTAGCCCACTTCGGTGGCCTTATAGTCTAAGGTGCTACACTCTCAATAGACTGGACTGCCGATAACGTGAATATCGTGGTTTAATACCGGTTGGGTGTACTGTGGGCGGTTTTCCTACATGATTTCCCATCCTCTATCCACGCAAATGCGTTTACACTTCATATAAATTCAACATTTCTCATCCCCTAATCCATTAGCGTAGTTATAAATAAATGTATAGCCTGAATGGGTAATAATAAACGGTGCTTACAAAACAAATTTGGTTCTACGAAGCTTGCTATGGAAAGTTAAGAACAACATAAATAATAGAAGTTTAAGGTGAAAGGATAGAACAACATGATTTTTTTTTAAATCGCCGTGTCCTACTACTTGTTCAGGTTATATTATAGTTACTAAAGTGAGGTAGTGATGAGGAAGGATACATTTTATAAGTAATCTACCGTTGTTTTCATGAAAGAGTGTAGGAAATTTGTTGCGAAAGCCACCCTATGGAGACTCAACCGGAATTCTAATCTTTAATTCCCCGTCATCAGTAGACCAATACAAAACGTGAGTTAATACCTTATACCAGGGACATTAAGACCTCGGCCTTATAACATTATTTCAAGAGAAAATATGACAAATACAGATTTTATATTTTGCAGAATTAGATAAACACTTTATTTAAATTAATTTATAATTTACTTTTGATATATACACTAATAAAAAAGTTACATGTTTATACAAATTTACCTTGATCCGGCAAATTACTACTCTAGTAGAAGGGAAAGAAAGAGATAGTGTACTATTTCGTATGCATTTGAGCATTGTTGGGAGTGAACACGTTCACTCATCATCGCTGACACACTTGGGATGCCAAAAGAAAAATTATATATTAGTAATTTTGTTCAACCCTATTATTGTACAGTATTTCATTCCGTGATCCAATAAAAGACGGTAACTTTGGCCCTTGGAACTTAATATATATATATAATAAACTGAACAAACAATATGTTATATATGTGAGCAACAATATAAAAATAGTGATGAGTGTAACATATGGTTTCAATCAGTTCATGATACTTGTGCAATAAGAGAAGACAGAAAATGGTATTGTATGGGATGTCATAATAATAAACTACAAGGAAAATCAAAGGCCAAAGCTAGTGAAGGCCTGTAAAAACAGGGAAAGAAACTGAAATTATCAAGTGAAAAGGCGTTTAAAAAACAGGCTATTGGAACAGCAGTGAAAATTTTAATTCCTAGTATAGATAGAAGTAAATTCAACGCAAATAATATTCTGGGTCTGGTTTTAGAAGTGACCGATGACGATTATTATAAATTATGTACTTTAAACGGTATAATCAACTGTCTTTTCTCAAGAAATCAAATAAAGGACTGTAAAGAATCATTTTTGAAAGCAGAGGACATTCCAAATAAAGAAATAAGTCTCAGAGAAGCGAGCAGAAAAGAAACGTGTACAGGTGGGCAGGGGTACGTTACTGTTCTTGCAAGCAGAAATGCTAAAAAAAAAATTAAATTAAACGCAAACAGCATAAAATACAATTCAAAGTGTCACTCGTCTCTTCCTTACACCAACAAATGAACTGTGTGTCCGTATATATGTTTCAATAATTTCAGTTTTTTTATGATTATTATAAAACATTTTTTATCATTTGTAATGTTCAGCTCTACAACATAAATTTAATGATTTTATTTCATATGATTTTAATTTACCAATATAAACATCTTTCTTACAGCAGATTCATTTGATTTAGTAGATTGTTAATTCTTTAATAAATTTCTGTATTTTCCTCAATTTATTATAATTAAATTGTAATGTTTGCTCAATACTATTTTATTTGCATTATTAATTACATTGTTAGTTGAATCGTGATTTGCCTAAAGACGATTGGTCAGATCTCGAGTTGACCGGGCAAATCTCTAAATACCAAGATACTTCGGGCTTTGCCCAAAACTGGTGGCCAGATCGCGATATGCCCTGAATTCAAGCTTTGCCCGTAACATATACAAACTTGGTCTATGACATTTGACAACTGTCCTGTCCATACTTATTTACTCTACCTTAAGAATGTGCTGGGGTCCAGGGTTTAATCCTCGGTCCCGGCACAGATTTATCTGATTGACAAACCCTTCCTTTACTCTGACAAGACGTGTATTAATCATAACTTGTGAATGTTGGGAATGACAGGCCTCCACCATGGTTCGGATCCCACGTTAAACTGTAGGTCCTCCATTTCATCTCACAATCACCCTACCATTACACATGAACTTAAGTGCGTATAAGCTGAATGGGTAGTAAGTCACGGTGGTAATAATAATAATAATAATAATAATACATTTAAGAACTCGAAAGGTCATTGTTGAAGTTACAAAAGTACGCCATATATCTCTATCTTGAGCTGGTCCTATCCAGTCAACCTCATTAAACACTATTTTATTCAGGTTCATTTTATTGCTATCCTTCTATCTGCGTCTAGTTCTTTCCAATGGTCTCTTTCCATTGGGTCTGCCAGTCAGCAACCAGAACATATTTCTATATTCTCCCATTCACGCTGGATGTTCTGCCCTGCGTAATATACAAGATTCGATTATCCTAACAATGCTTTGTGAGGAGTATAGGCTATATACCTCATCCGTATGTAACCTCCTCTACTCACCATTATCAAACTTTACTATTCTTCCTTTGTATTTTAAAAGTATTTCTATAGGTTGCATAAAAATGTTGATAGCACTAATAAAAATTGCATTTGCATTTTGATGAAGTATTCTTGTGATTACTTAGTGAAAATTATATTAACGAATTAGATAAATACATTAAACTTTAATTAGATTATATAATATATTATTATTTTATATGATACAGTATTTTATATGATAGGTAGTTAGGTTACGTTATGCTTACAGATTTTCCTAAATTTTATATTATACTGCATAGTTACTATAACTTTATATTATAAATATTTCGTTTAAGTGAATTATTGTACCATTTGGTCGTAGATTTTATGAACTAATTTAACTGTTTTGATATTTAGTTTTATTTCTACCAATATCTATCACAATTTGATTTAAATAGGAAAACTTTTTTTTTATGTTTATTAATATTACTAAAACTATTTTCATACATTTACACATTAAGTAAAGCGAGCTTCATATGTAAATATTGATAATTAATTTATATACACTTACAAACTAATGCTAATATATATCAAGATTATTCCAATTTTGAGCGTGAAAATATATTTATATTTTTCAAGTTTTCTTTCTATTTGATTCACGTAATTAACGATTTCACGAAACAGGCTACGACGATAATAATCTATTATAAAACGTCGTGAGTACAGTAATTTCGAGCATAGAACACATTAAATGGGTACAACATGAATAGCAATTCAGTCAAAGAGTGGCGTGTGCGTAATTTGGTTGAACTGAACTCTAAATAAACAGTGTGCGTTGATCGATATTTTTTCAGCCGTATTTGTATGGTAGTAAACCTATTTTTCCTCTGATATTTTCCGACTAACAGTAGTTCATACTTTTAGGTTGATTAGCTTAATTTCCTGATCTATGTTTGCGTGTTTGCGCAAAGTGTCACGCATTGCCCCTTTGAAGAATGTAAGCCCTCGTTAATTACTGTTGTAAAACTAGAGTGTACTAATTTTTCATTTCAAAGCTTGAGAAAGGTTAAGCTATTTCCATTAGATATTTACCAAGACTTAAAGGATATATTGTAAGATTTATTCTATCAAAAATTTTAATGATTACATATTAAAATTATTTAATTTAAAATATGTTAAAATTTTTACAATTTATTTTGTTATTTTATCTAACAACATATAATTGGTTTATTAAATAAATTAGTGTTGACAATAATTTTCATTTTCATTAAGATATCTATAACGTGATTGGTTTGATCCATGTATTTCATTTAAGATTCTCCTCTTGAATTATTTCCTTCCACATATAATTCTATTAATATCTTGTGTTAGCGTTATTTGGTCATATTAAATCATAAAAATATATAAAATCAGAAATGGCTAAATTTTGTATCTTACCTTGGGCCACCAATGTTGCTAAAGGAATATCCAAAGTAATACATCAACTAGAAAAGGATTGGTTGGCTATATCAAAAAGCAAGATAAATTAGTAACACCTTTGCTATAAATTTTAGAATATATTTATTATGTATGTCGGAATATAACTTTCAAATTTAGCCTAAAAAAATAAAGTTAAACGTAAACTAGAAGTTTATATAAGTTTTCATATAATTAAAATTATAATACAAATTAAGATAAAACCAGTTATTTTTTCCTTCAAATATGGCCTTTTAAAGGCAGTGTTTAACTGTTCATAAACTTGGGAGTTTATTCATTATTAAATAAATATTCAAGTAAATGCTTGTGAGATTTATAAAATATATATATATATAACATAGGTATATTATAGATATTACATAGGTATATTATATATATGTATATACATATGCACCTTTACACTATTTTCTCTTAAAGATATTTAACAAACCTTTTAATAAAACACCTGGTAAAAAAACTATAAAAGCAATATTTTATGGTAGAACCTTTAATATCTATCCTAAAGCACCTATAGTAACTAGTAAATTTTTGCTGATTATTATTAATATAAAACTATTTTTTAAAAGTACTGCTCTATTCCAAATTTATTTTCTACTATACTTTGAACTTCAGGTTACGTATTTATATTTTAGTTTGTTTTCTTGTTGGTGCATTTATTTATATTTCATTCGAGTGAAAAGTTTGTTTCATCTTTGGAGGATTTTACTATTAAATAATAATATTTAAGAAGTTAAAAGACCTGATCTTTAACCAACATGTATACAATTCTAGTCTACAAATATATCTGTGGAAAAAAATAAATATATGTAAGTACATACATTTTTAAAACTACCTATATTATATAGAATCATGCCAATGAGCACGTAGTTTATATGTAAAGCTCATCTAAATATTTTTATTAGTTACGGTGAGGCTTAAGATTGAATCCCGGCCAGATACAATAGAGTCGTTTTCATAAGTGGTTCCCGACGCTCCCATTAAGACAATTAGGGAAAACTCATCTAAATTCTACTTTACTCATTCCAACGTCATAATGGTTTTAAATCTATAATTATTAACCAGATAGATGGTAGCTCTTGAAGTGTATTTATTATTTCGGATACATCATAAGAAAATATCAATCTTGTATGGTGAAAATGTATATTTTCTAACGAGTTTGATGTAAAGATTCAATCATATGAAAGTTTTATTCAATTATTTATATTAAAATAATTTTGAAACAATATTTTGATATCATATTTATTTTGTATTTTTTTTCCTTATAGGTAAGTCAACCTACTTCTTCTAGCTTTGTTAGCCATCACCACGTCACATGTTGGGTGAGTTTGCTAGCTACAATCCAGGTTTATAGTATTTTGATTTAGTTTTTAATCTCTTAAAATTTTGAAACTTATTACAAAACTATATTTATGATGAGTTAAACGAAGAATAACTACTATTTATTATAACTAATATTATTTATTTTCTATAAATTTACTTTAATGGATGATCCCGTATAGACTGAATATAATAGTATTTGCATGTCTTGCAAGGTTATAGATTCTTTTTCAGTGGCAGAAATTTCTAAACACATGGGAGATAAATTTGGCAACCAGATGGTTGTGTACAAGTATTCTCAAACGCAGTTATAATATATTCAAAAAATATTTTACTTAGCTTTTCTGGATATTTATTATAGATAATATAAAACCACCCCCTTACTATGTGGCTTAATTTTGTAATGTTTTTCATATTAAAATAACCACTTTTTAAGTAAAATAATTATATATAAAATCAAATTGACTCTAAAAGATATTGATAAAATTAAAAAAGACTTCGTAATAATTTCAAAGCATATATATCTACCAAGCCAAATATGACCTCAACAAATACTTGCGCTTACAGTGAAAAAGAATTAACATAGTTGTAATAAAATATTACACTATTAATAATAATTATATAGATTATAATATATATTATTGAATTATTTTAACATGTCAACATTAATAAATAACTTTAAATCAAATCGCTATAAATCCACTACTCTAAACCGCATGCTGTTCGGTTACTAGTCAAAATATCGATATTTACTAAGGCATTTTATTTGGCCATATTACACACCGAAAAACAATGGGTGGGCAAAAAATTAGATTGAATATGTCCCAAAACTATTACAAAAGTCTCACAGTTTTTTTTTATTAAAACCATGTAAAATAATACCAATACAAATATTTTATGAAAACTAGCAATAACCCACTTCGGTGGCCACGTGGTCTAGCGCGTTACTCCTACAGTAGACTATACTGTTGATGACGGGGAGATTGAGGTTCGAATCTCGGTTTTGTATACTGAAAGGGGTTTTACAAAATAATTTTCCTATCTCCACAAAACTCCAGGAGAACCGTCAGTAATATTATAGTTTTGTATATTCCGCGTTGTAAATTCTTTGAAATCAAGCGATATGTAAACATTTTAATGACCGAGAAATAGCATGAATTTCACAACTGTATTCTTTTTATAATAGTTTTCTGAGGGAATACACACAAATACGTTACCTTAGGGAGTGTTTCAGCGTCCAAATACCATTTTCAATAATTTATGAGTTGGTTTTATATTTATACTAAACCAACGACAATTTATTACCCAGGTGTTTGATTAAATGTTACCCATAAGTAATGTATTATAAAAAGAAAGCAAACCAGTACAAATAAAATAAAATAATGAGAATCGCATATCATGATGAATTATTTGATTTCAGTTATTATTTATTTTAATAATGACTAAGATGTCTTATTTACACGCCGTCAAATAATTAATAATAATAATTTATAATCAAATTAAAACATTAAATAAAACGTACCGTTCTATTCATTGTATGGTCTAAGGCACATTATAGTGAGAGTGAGGTTTTAATAAATCTGGACTTAAGTGTAACTAGGATAAAAAATGCTCGTGCATAAAAAAATCCAAACCTCTGAAAATATTCGGGGTCACATTATGGGCTTTCGAGTCAAAACAAATATTGCTAGTTTCTACTCTCTTTCTCTATTTTTATCTCTCTTTCTCTCGCTCTATCAAACATCCACATTGGTTTACGTGGGGGGCAAGTACTTAAAAAAAGAGATTATTTTATATTCCAATTTCATTTCCAGAGTTATACTTTTTATTTAAATATTTAACGTGATCTCTCTAAACATGTGTATTATATCAGTATTTTGATATTTTTTTTATGATTAAATTAATTCCTTACTATTGCTTCACCCCGGTCCAAGAATTTTCCTAAGTAACAATAATAATTATCTTTGTTTTTTTACAAACCGGAATAATCAAACCATTTAATTTAATTCAGTTATCTAGTATTTTACTACAATTAATAATGAATGGTTTTGTTTTACACATAACCTGGCCTTATTTACTACATCTCCAGTGTATAATTACAAAATTAAGAGTAATTTAATTTTGTGATTTTTTTTTCAACGCATATTGACAGTCTCATGGATTATAAGAATTTAATTAGAGTTAAATAAATGATAAAGATGAGATATAGCAATTAATGAAAAAGTGTATTGTATCTCACGCTAATGTTCATGGGAGGCACACCACCTTAACCCTGAAAGATAGAATTATTATTATTATTAGCACCACGTCTTACTACCCATTCGGGTTATACGCACTGAAAGATAGAAGATTCACCTTAAAGATTTACACAATGCCTCTATCTTATAGCTTTTAAGATAATCCATAGTGTAATCCGTCAAGGTTAAGGCTCAATCACAGTTAAATCTAAGCTAATATTTGCTCTGATAAATGTTTAGAAAAATAGTGGACCATATATTTAAGTGTGTTTGCTCACACATAAAGCTAAATTAAGTTAATCTATTCCCTGCTACGCTGAGCTATGTTTTTTTTTTACGATTGATGGACGGGCGAGTTTCAATCTCCCATATCTAACCATATCAATTTGCGCATGCGCATAACGCATCTTGGGATAAATGCTCAATTTTTGATAATAACCAAAGAACAGTTGAATTTTTTCAGTTTGTTTCAAGTGTATTTAAGTAATGTTCCATTTAGGTTTTTGTAGAGTATTGGTGTTTTTATATTAAAGTGGAAACGTTAATTGAACAAGTCAGACCTAAACATCATACATTTTCTTCGTCGTCCAAAACAGCTTATAATAGCAGCCAGCAACTCCTCTCCTCAGTACTATCATTTGAGCTCGAACAATACATTTTGGAGAATGCCATAACTTAACTTCCCTGGAGTAGAATTGAAAGAAACCACAGTTAATTTATGAGTAAAAAGAGGAAACTTATTTTAACTTTCAATAATTGTGAAACCAAACTGACAAAGCCTTAGCACGGCATAGCATAGATTAGCGTTCTGTGTGAATAAGCCTTAATACGGCTATATTTCAATTTAAACGGAGTGTACATAGTTTCGTCGTTTTGACATACTGTCCTAGATTCTGTCGGAAAGAGGGAGAAGTCTCTAAAGGAAAGGGGTGGAGGTATGCTTGTGCTTGAAAACAAAATTTTCCTCCCTACCCCCACCTTTCCTCTAACTCATTGCCTCCCTTGCTCATAATTTAAAGTCTAACCCACACCTCCTCCGCTTCTGGTTCCCTCTTTCTCACCAGCACCCCTGCCCTTACTGCAGAGCCACTGCGCTACTGCCTAGTTTTGGAACCTTGCCACATTATAATGATAAATATTAGGAAAATCACAATTTATTGTTATTTCTTATTTTTTTAGTAAAAAAAACTATTTTTGTAGAAAATTTTGAGATTTCTACCCATTGTAAAAAATTTAATCTCCAGATTATATTATCTTAGTAAACATTTTTTTTAAATAAGTAGCTCGAAAATATATATTGACAATAAAAAATTTATGAATATTTATATATATATATATATATATATATATATATATATATAT
>CABEEJ010006895.1:23231-35668 GCA_901482245.1 Timema douglasi | reverse complement strand
AATCACCCTACCATTACACATTAGCGTAAGTGCGTATAACCCGAACGGGTAGTAAGACGCAGTGCTAATAATAATAATAATAATTCGTGATCGGCATTTCAGCATGAACCCCCCAGTATGTCTGAGTTGATGATGGGTCCATTTTTCATTTGTCTGGTTTTGTGATGTAACAACATGTTTGTTGGTCTGCGCGCGTCTGTCAGACCACACATCCCTTTGGGAACAAGTTTCTTTCGACGCCCGTCAATATATCAACCTGCAGGGTTCACACTGAACTCATTGGATCCGAACAAATGACCTCCAAGTTTTTTTGTGTAATGTAAATTTTAAAATAAGCCATTTTTGTTTTTATATCTCAGATAGAGTGTAATTATTTATATCCACGTATATATTCATACTCCGTTAAGCCTGGAATTATCTTATAAGCTGAACCATAGTGGACCCATGAGAGGTATTGTTCATTCACGGGAGGAGTTTACCTGGGAAAGGTCTTTTTTCTTACCAATATCCTACTATATAATAGATTTCTGGTAGGGAAAAAAGTCCTTTCCCAGGTAAACTCCTACCGTGAACGAACTTTAGGCTACCTTACAGGGTAAACGAGGGATACACTTGATGGCACTTGGTGAGTTGGTCTAGGCCAGGACCGGCTCAAGCATCATTTTGGTCCAAACATGTCTTATGACATTAAAACTAAATAATTACGAGAACAAATTTAATGGATCTTCATATTCGTTGTTTCTCTTAATTATTTAAAATGCCTTTAAATCGGACAAATTTAATTTTACATAGGCCTAGTTTTCTAACTTAGTTTGAGAGTCAAAGTTCTATTTAATCTAAAATACCTAAGATAAATAATATCCATTACAATTTTTGAAATCGTTTAACTGACCAAGCGGCTGCCGCCGTTAGCGATGGTAGTGCCAACATTTGCGGATATATGGTGTCGTGGTCACAACGAACCCTCCCACTGTTGATCTCACTTTTCTAGAGCGGAGTTGCTACCTATTTATTCACGTAGTTTCTAAATTATCGTCATGAGGCTAAGCTTTACCCTGTTCCAGACCCACTGATTAACACAAATGTTTTGGAAGCTTAAGGGATCGAACTCGGGACCTCTGGATATGTGGCCAGGAACTCTGACCACTAGGCGTAACCTAGGTCATGTTGAATTTGTCCTTTTATACTAGAAACCCGTTTATCCGAGCCACGATTATCTTGAAATTTCTGTCTAACCGCAACACTCCTTCGACTAAAAATATTGTATTGATAGTCAATGAAAAATTTAGATTACGATCATGTCCTGCCAAAATACAGGACTGTAGCGCTACATTTGCTGTCATTAGGAAGACGGGCCTTATTTTGTATTCTCTTATAACAAAGAATTATTATTATTACTCGTTCTGTATCCTATTGAAAATAAATGTCTAGTTACATGAAAACATTGCGTATGCCCCATTCTCTACATCCCTATCAGTAAAATATTCCCAAAATTACGGATTATCCGTAATGGATCTGGCTGGTCTAATCGGATCTGAATAGACGGGTTTCTATCGTGCTGTAAGCTTAGCGAACATTGACAAGAGGATATCATTTCTGTAAATATTCTAGGTTAACAAGTAAAATTAAGACACTAAACGTATCCGTGTGGCCCGACCCCTTCTCGAGCCATGCCAGTTTTTTTTAATGTCTTAAATACTCACGTTTTATATGTTCTTGTATAGCTATTTAATACACGTCGTATAATTAAACAAATATATTTAGCATTCAAGTTTTATAAATTAATTATATAGAGTGGCAAGGATTTGGCAAGTCAAGAAATTACTAGATATTCTTTAAAGTATTCATACGTCAAGTGATCTGCAGTGTGGTCACTTTTGATCACTGTTTTGGATGCCTATAAAATAGCAATATTGGTATAGCTACATTTTTTAATAAAAATAAAATAAAGAAGTGTATGTATGTTATCCAAACCTTTCTTTCTTTACTTAGTCTGTCACTGTGACACTGTTTTTCATCCAGCCCATTAACTTAACTCTACCTAACCTAACTAATGCAAGTGTCCGTAGTTTATTCAGTCCGTCCTGGAAAACGTTCAGATTACACACATACATTAATTAAGTTAGTGGAATTGGAATGAATGTGGAATTTAAGAAGTATAGCCGTGGAGTGCGAGAAACAATTAATGAAAAACCACCTTCTGTACACCTGACCGAGTCTTGAATCCAGACCTTCTTGTCAACGATAAACCAGGATAAATGAGTTTTACATTTTAATTTCAATATCTATTGAGAATATTAACTTCCTGTGGCTGGAAGACTTGTTTATTTTTAATTGGAAGCTCCTGCCCATAGGCGTACCATGGGGCACCCCACTAACATGGTAAGTGATGGTAAAGTTGAAGTCACGAAATAATAAGAGAACCTATGTACATGTCACAGGAAAAGTAGATTGTTAGGGAGAGTTTACTCGGCCTAGGTAAAGTCGACTCTTACTAAAAGTATCAGTAAAAGTTGATTCCGCGATGTTGCTCTTCACATGCAACTGTTTTGAATATCCCGACTCTACTGTTTCGTGAAAAAGTTAAGCTAGAACGCTCGACCTCCAAGGTAAATTCGGTTAGGTTAGGTTATGCTGTAATAAATAATAAATATTTATATCTTTCTTTGTATTATAAAGGTTTTGCTTTTTTATTTGGTTTTTATTAGGTAGTATACCGTTTCCTTGCAAAAAGTCAACTTTTATTAACTCAAGGTAGTAAGAGTATACTTTCCTTAGGTACAGTCAATTCTGACTAGTAAATGTTGATCGAAATTCATCACTTTTTGCTTTTAATCAACTTTTACTAAAAAGACCAGTAAGAGTCGACTCTTACTGGAGAATCTACTTCTCCTGTAACATATATATATTTTTAAATAAACCGCGTTGGTATTTCCAAGGTCAGCTGGGCTAATGTAAGCTTGAGATTCTGATCCAACACCTGATGGTCCTATTCATCGAACAAAGGCTGGATGTGGATACGGACTTGGTCACATTATTTACGAGTTTAAAAAAATAAGTACCCTTCATCTGGCTGTTGACAGTGCCATTTTTAATGTCATATATGTTTAGTCAAGAATAATGTTTTTAACTAAAATATTGATTCTGTTGTATGTTTAATTAATTATATTTGACCCGCCTTGGTGGCGTAGTTGGCTAACGCGCTTGTTTCTTGTTGAACTCCACTGTCGAGGACGGGGAGATCGAGGTTCGAATCTAGGTCGGGTGATTTTTCCTAAATGGTTTTCCACATTCCCTCCACGCAAATGTGGGTTCACTTCTTCTTAAGTCACCCATCCAATTCCTAGCCCGTTAGCGTAATTAGTACTTAAGAGTATAACCCGAACGGGTAATAAGACGCTAAATTAAATTATTATGGTATTTGCTATAAAAACACATTCCTGGTAAGGGCGTTAATCCCGCCACCCTCGTCTTACGAGGGGCTCCCCCATTATCCACACCCTCCGCTCTCTGCCTGCTTCGGTGGTCAAATAGTCTAATAGTCCGCTCACATCTGGACGAAGCCTTTTTAAATGTAAAACTTCAAAAACTGGTGTTTTTACCATTACATGCATTTACCACTTGATGCCGCTAAGAAACGAGCACATCAGAACAACAAATTGATATAATTTATTTATTTATTGAATCACTTGAACTTATAATATTATAAAGAGTTTTAATCACTTTGTATAAAATCTTATATAGGAAGTCTAAGATGGTTTTCATGGAGTCCGAAAGCACATTTCTGGTTGTCTCCTCTTAGCCATCGCTTTTATCGCTGTCACCATTGTTTGCATCCTCTTCTTCATTCCCTTTGTCTTCATCACTTTCCATTTCAAGGTATTAAGGGTACACGTGTCTTTGAAACCACTGAATCCTGTAAATTTCATTAAATTTTAAGGGGTTAATACCTTGGTGTGAGTTTTGCTGATTAGTTTTCTTCCATAGCCGTGCAACAGCAATACTTCTTTTCAACTTTTCACGAATAACAGCTCTTGACTGGAGAAGAATAGTAGGATCAATAATTAGTATCGTCTTTAAAGGTCGTCGTTCTTGTTTGGGAGCACATTTTATTTTGAATAGACCATCTTGATTGGGTTATTGACATGCAAAAGATTGTCCATACAGGGAACAAACATATTGCTCGGCGCCAGTGAATAAGTCCTTTTCAAGATCCACTATATCTCTTAAACTGGCTAAAAAGTCTCATATGCTGCATTATTAGACATTATCTCGAAAGGTTTAAACTTTCCTTGTCTTGCGAAAGCCGTTGTAAAATCTGATCCAGTAAATGCGTGGAGGCCAGATAAAGCAGTAGCCAAACCATCACCAAGTGCTTCTGAACATTGGTAATGTATATAAACAGTTTGTGTTATTTGAGGCCAGTTCAATATCCATTCACACGTTACAGTTCTGAAAGTGCCTTTGATGATACAGGAGCAAAATAAGAANGTATATAAACAGTTTGTGTTATTTGAGGCCAGTTCAATATCCATTCACACGTTACAGTTCTGAAAGTGCCTTTGATGATACAGGAGCAAAATAAGAATGTCCGTGTTATTGGCTCGAACAACAACATTCCTATCTGAGGTGTGTTGTGCTATGCACTGAATATGACAGACTATCTGAGTGTTTGCTTCTTGATGATGAAGCTATGGTTCGGGAATTTGTCTACAGATCATGACATTGTTTAGTGCACTATATTGATAGCATGTGTTAGGAGTAGTTATAGTGTGAAAGAGGCCGGTCTTTATGTCTAATAGTCAGTATTCCTGGCTATTATTATATCTCCGTCATACTACCCGTTCGGGTTGAACGCACTTACGCTAATGGTTTAAACGTGGGATCCGAACCACGGTGGGGGCCTGGCATTCCACACATTCACAAGTTGTGATTAATACACGTCTTGTCAGAGGTGAAGGTAGGGTTTGGCAATCAGATAAATCTGTGCCGGGATAGAGGATTGAACCCCGGACTCCCAGCACAGAAGTTCGACACCTTACCCCTAGACCGCTAGGTCATCTTGGCTACTAGATCCCTGGCTCGATTCCCAGCGACACTATAGGTATTTCTCCCGAAGGGGAACTGTACCCGGTTTCAGTCTTCTACTGGCACCACATAATCATTAAACAAGGTTTCTACCATCCGGGCAGACCAGAACTAGCCGGTAATTTGAAGTGGTTGGGGGGGAAAACGGGAATAAGTCGGGAATTTGATAAATAAATAGAAATTCGGGAAAATGTATTTTAACTAAAAATATGAAATATAATATCTAATACGAATAAAAAAATGTTTATTTACATTTTAAAAGTTATTATTGATAAAAAAAGATTAGTAAAAAATAGAGGAGGTGGGGTTAGAAGGGTGTGACATACTTTTGAGTCGGGAATTTTAGGAAATGATCAGAGGGAATCAGGCACAAATCCGGGAATTTCATTGATCAATTTGAGTAGACACGATGTAGTCCTCTCATCGGGCAGAAATAACCATACTTGCATGGTCTAAGAAGACTGTTACATATCCGTCACTGCCAGAACATCAGGAATGTCTGGCCGGGAAAAAAGAGAGAGAATGTGAAAGAAATGTACATAGCTTGCTGGTTGTACTTGATATTTTGTTTTAAAAAAGCTGCGTTTTGACTTTATCTTCGCTTACACGCGAGTCCAAATACGCGGCTTCTGAACCCGAACAGGTAGTAAGAAAATAGAAAGAGTAATCTTCGCTTTCCTCCCGTGTCCGCAGTAAAATTTCACCTTGCTCGGGTTTCATCATTCATTCATGTCCTCTTACCGTGCGTGGTCTGCTCTTTGGTGGCGAGATGACGAGATGTCGTGAGACAAAGACCTTGCCCCTGGGGTCATGGTGACACTCCACCCGCTCTACAGGCTGCCATTGCCTCCAATCTCAACTCTGATAACGCTTCACTATATTGCTATTTTATTGGTACTAATAATATATTTATTGAAAGTGACAGCTGTAGATCACACGACTTGGCGTATGAGACATTTCTGTCAGTCTTGATAATGCCTGCGATCTGGTGTCGAACCAGTGGGTTGTCTTATAAACATACAATACATCAATGACCGGTATGGTTTATCTGTGACCTTTCCTTCGCCGTCAAACCAGACTAGACCGTCTGGATATTACAGAACTCTCAGTATTCATAAAAACACTAATCAGAGCTTTAAGAGTGAGGTTTACACTCGACGCAACCCGCATTACACCCTGAGTGAAAAGGAAATTCAATTTTTTTATACATGTAATGCCTCATAGCTATTGTTTTACGTTTCCGTTGATACCATTACTATGTTTTTTTACTATAGTAATTAAATAGTGAAATCTTGGTAAAACTAAAGTTTAATTTGCGTGAGATAGGTCACTTTACTTCCCGTCTGTCATTTATAAACCCCATTAGTGCTTGAAGGTTTTCCTGGAAATATAGCAAGTAATAATAATAATAATATTTAGCACAGGGTCTTACTACCCGTTCGGTTTATACGCTTTAAGTACTAATTACTCTAATGGCTTAGGAATTGGGAAGGTTGAATTAGAGGAAGTGAACCCGCATTTGCGTGGAGGGAGAGTGGAAAACCATTTAGAAACCACCCCCCCCCCCCAGTTCACCCGACCGAGATTCGAGCCTCGATCTCCCCATCCTCAGCAGTCGATCTCAACACGACTAGCGCGTTAGCCAACTACGCCACTGAGGTGTGTAGCAAGTATCCGAAAAGAGTTTGTGGGGAGGGGGGGGGGGAGGTTGCTCAATGACCATTCTAGTTTCTATCTGAGAGATGGTGGATGAATGAAAATATTTACGTTAGCAAACTATTGATTATTCACAGTTCTTTTCAGCAGCACGTCTCACTACCCGGTTCATAGTTCTGACAGTAATGTTATCAGCTATAATTTCTTAGTTTTTTGGTGTCTTTCATGCTTCATATACTTTTTTATGTAGCCAAAATACATGGTTTCTACATAATAATTGCTAATCTATAAATAAATTGTGTTTTTGTTAGTATCTTTCATCCTTTGCACTTAAAAAAAAAATCTGTATCTAAACATAGTCCATGCAATTAAAACGCCTAGTTATAACCAATTCAAGCTGCAAAATACCACACGAATGAAACGACACCAATAAATAAGTCCATAGCTGATTTAAGAAATGACAAGCTAGGAACAGCTCCAATCATATATTTGGAGAACACCAAAGATGTGCTGTATATTTTTGCAAAGGACCCAAACAGAATTAAAAATAAATTTCATGACATAATCTAACAAACTTTTTATATTGTGTATTATTATTATTATTATTATTATTATTATTATTAGCACCACGTCTTACTACCCATTCGGGTTATACGCACTTACGCTAATGTGTAATGGTAGGGTGATTGTGATATGGACCTACAGTTTAACGTGGAATCCGAACCACGGTGGAGGCCTGGCATTCCCCACATTCACAAGATGTCTTGTCAGAGGTGAAGGAAGGGTTTGGTAATCAAATAAATCTTTGCCGGGACCGGGGATTGAACCCCGGCCGCCAGCATAGAAGTCTGACACCTTACCCCTAGACCGCCAGGTCACCTATTATATTGTGTATTATATCTTAGAAGAAATTTTTTTAAAAAATACGTTTTTAGTAAGTTTTACTCATAAAAATAAACTATCACAACAATCACTCTTTATACATAGATTTTAAACCAAATTGTTCAAATATATTTAAATAAATTCAAATTTTCATAACTAAATTATATGCAAACTACCCTAAAATTAATGTATTTATACAAACAGATACATTATTATTGATATGCAAAATAGTCTCACGATACCAATATTGAACCAAATCACTAAAGCCAATTTTTAAGAAACTCAAATTAAAGAATATCAGTTATTAGTAAACTATCCATTAACAAATTCACCTCCAAAATTAGTATATATCTTTATTTTTCATATTCATGTCAAACACTCCCCAGATATATTTTTAAGAAAAATCGTTATAGCCCTTTTCAAAATAATTTGAATTTTCAAACATCACTCCTCAGTAAAATACCCTTTATCGAATGTTTAACCAAAACAAACTACAGGGCTATTTGTCTCAAACACTCCCAAGATACTCATTTGGAACCAAATTGTTAGGGCAGTTTTAAAAATATTTCAATTTTTTTGAAAAGTCATCCATTATTAAACAACCCATAATGAGTTTTTGCCTCAAAAACAAATATACACTGTTAATTTTCATGTAAAACATTCCATTGATACCCATTTTAAACCAAATTGTTAAGGCCATTTGGAAAATATTTCAAGTTTTTGAAAAATCAGTCATCAGTAAACTATACCTCGACCCACCCCCCACGCCCCCACCCCCAAAGTTCACAATGTCAATTGTAATGTCAAACAAAACCATGGAACCCATTTGTAACCAAATCGTTAGAATCATTTGTAAAATATTTCTTATCTTTGAAAAATCAATTACCAGTTAAAATACCCATAAATGAGTTTTTACCCAAAAAAATTTCATTTTTTTGGTCATTCATTACCAATATACCAATTTAGAGCTAAATCGTTAGCGCCATTTGTAAAATATTTCAAGATTTTTGAAAAATCAGTCATTAAACTTTTACCCACGAGACCTTACCTCAAACACAATTAAACAGTGTTTATTAGCTATGCCAAACACTACCAAGGTGCCCTTTTGGAACCGAATCGGCATTTCCATTTGAAAAATATTTTTAAGCTTTTGAAAAATCATTCAACGAACTTTTGGCCAAAAACTATTATACTACTTGCCATATCAAACAAATCCAAGAGATACATTTTAAACAAAATCATTAAAGCCATTTTCGAAAAATTTCTAATACAGAATAATTATTCATCAGTAATCTACCCCATTAATTGAAGGGCTTGGTTAAAAAAGGTTTTGTGATATAGCCCTTTAATATATAAATTTCATGTTTGAACAAAATCCATCAAACCGTTTTGAATCCGAGGCCAGGGACATGCAGACAGACATGGGGACAGATAAAATAGAAAAATCCACTTTTTCGAGTTTGTATTCAAAAATAACATAAAGATTTGTCATAATTTCTTGACGATTGTCTTAACATTCACAATACTTTTTCTTGAAATGGGAAAGTAAAAATATCACTCCAGATCTTCTAGAATGTGGCCTTCTTCAAAAGCTTTCGGAGCTTGATGTACAGTACAATACAGACAATAACTGTTCTGAGCACTATAGTGCTTCCTTTGTGAAGAAGACTGGTGGGAAACGCATCAACTACGCACAACGAGGATCGTATCAAGCTCGATGTGCTGTTGCTGTTGTCAGCCATAATATTGGGCTCTACACTACCAGCTGCACGAACAAACACATGTATCAAGCCCAGGAAAATTTATCAAGCTGGTAGAAGCCCAAAACACCTAGAAGTACGGTATATCTCTCCCGGGAGAAACGCGAGAAATCACAACGGGGCTCAAACTATACCAAGTCAAACAAACTTTTTTCCAAAGCCAATTAATAAAATTAACATTTGTAATGAAGATTTTCAAGATATATAAAAATAATTACTTGATAATCAGCAACAACCCAAGGATAAGCTATCAGACATTGAATGTCAAACTAGAAATCATAATTCTGAGCTATGGTTACAGAAAAGGCAAGTCTGCAACCCTCTTGCATGACCACTATATCATACGGAAGAGAAACTGAACACAAAGACATAGAAACATGAGAGGCGACTTTAAGTGTTCACGTTGAAAGATGTGGTCTCTACACTGACCCTAAATTGGCATTCCTTGGTGCTACACCAGATGGCTTGGTCGGAAACGATTGGATAATGGAGGAAAATTGTCAATCCTCGGCCGTTTTGATGATTCTAGGGGCTACTACATTGCAACGTAAAGAGACCTGAAAGTTAGCGAAGACAGAAAAATCGACGCTTTTACGGACTTTTTGTAATAAAGATACCAGGTGAACTGTGCATACGCGTGGAGAAATTGAACGTGATGATCATTTCTGGGAAAAATAAAAGATTGTAAGCTAACAATATTGTGTATGGACTATTTGCTTCCTGAACTTGTAGATCCTTGGTATTCACGCTCAATGCTTAGCCACAATCCTTCCTATATTGTGTCCGAGTAAGCTATACAATCCTTTCATTCGAATCTGTAGTATTTTAAAGTGTGGTTTATTATGAATTTTAGTTATTTAAACACTATAATTAGTATTGGTAAAGTGTTTTCAATATTGGTTCCACTAATATTTCTAATTATTTTGATGGTGAACAAATATTTAGAACTCAATTGATGAAATTTGATGTAGCAAAAATAAGGTTATGAGCAACTTAATGTATACATGCATGAAGCATTTCCGTTTTTATTTTTAGTATGCTAAATATTTTGTTCATATGAAAATGCTTTTTACATAACTTGTAAAGTCATTATTTTGTGAACACCACTTTGTTTAGGATTATTACTTTGGTTGGATATTAGAATGTGATAGAACAGCATCTTGGTATGATTCTGATCAGATGCAACGGAAAAACGATTGGCACTATCGATTTGACCATATTAGTAAAGGATATTATTATAAAATTTAAAATAAGATAGTGTTAAATACAGGTATCACGTCTTTGTGTTGTCTCTATGAATATAATTATATTATTGTAATTAATAAGTAAAGTATTTACTTTTGTTTTTAGCTGACAGATTTGGTAGTTTCTAATTTAATTGTAATGTAGCCTACTGTTTTATATATATTTTTATTTTGTAAAACTTGATTTTAATTGAAGTTGTATCAATTGGGTTTTAAAGGCCTGGAATTCTGTTTGATCAATTAATATATGAGAAACAATTTTTTTGCTACATTTGGTACACTGTCTATTAGTGGCTTAATCTAATGGGGTGGGAATAAGAAAGATAAGAGGAAGTGAACCCGCATTTGCGTAGAGCTAAAATGGGGAAATCACAGTGATAAATCACTTGTGGAAAACCATTTTCAGTTCTCCCAGCCGAGATTCAAACCTCAACCTCCCCGTCACCGGTGATAGATGGATTGCGAGCCAACGACTCAACAATGAATGATGCTAGATATTTTTCAGCATTGTATGCTTTTAATTATCATTCTTTAACACTGGAAATTGGCTATATCATTATTTAATCAAAACCGAAAAGAGGCTGAAGGACAATATTTACTGTAATGCAGCGGCATTTTTGAGGAGAGAGAAGGGGTAAATTATATGAAAAACTTAAAAAATTACAAATTATTTACATGCTACAGCCATTGACGTTTAGAAATTCACACTACATTTCCAAACGACATAGTTATTATATTTATATAAATTGGAATCAGCATTATTATGAAGAGAGAAAAAAACATTGTTTCCAAACTAAGCAAAATTTTTGTTTATATTACACTGAACACGGCCTTATTTATTGCTGGTATTTTTATGTTACTTAATATTTAATTATATCATTTATATAATGTAAATAATGTAAATAATACAAAATATAATTAATAACCATACCAATTCTTTGAAAGGTTAGCTTGCGAAAAAAATAATAAACTCAATCCATTGATAATGATTGCATTTCTTTCTCTTGAAACATATTACAGCACATTTAAATATAACACAGTTCTATTCTACCCCCCAATCCCCTTTCCCGCCATCAAACCAAGCTAGGTAGGTGCCACTCACTCCCAAGGGCTCAGAGGCTAAATAGACCTAACCACCATTTGTGTTTAGTTATCGCTTGTAGGTAGCATTTCGAAGCTCACACGATGGGAATGCCGACTCTCTGTAAACTTGGACATTTCGAGGCTGCAGCCCCTGGTACGTTATCCAACCCGACGCGCATCTGTGCAGTAGAAGTTGCGTTGAGGCTAGTTAACGGCGCATTTACCGTCAAAGACTACCGTTGTAGGAACCCAAACTGTGACCCGCGGGCGTTTGCCAACCACGAATAAGATAGGGAACCCGTCTCTGAGGAACATCAATAGTATGCCGTGAGGCAACCAACATGTTTGAATATTAACACGATGATATGTTGGGATTGAGGAAGGTTGAATTTAAATAAATTGTACCCGCACTTTTGGAGAAACCATTTGCCTCCCCCTTTTATCTACCCCTCATCCGTAGTCCAACCTCTAACGTTGAAAATATACTCAGCACCAATGAGTGCTACTGGGAGATTGGTTGATTCCCGAGACTAGAGTCTAAGGACACCTCCCTAGAAGCATCCAAAGAGAAGTGGCTTATCGAAACTTACGAAATCAGTTTGATAAAACGGTCTGCTCCGTTTGCCCGGACGCGGAAGTGCGGGTTTATTCCTTCTGGGCGTCTGTGCACGTGTTCGATGGCGTAACACTTTCCTCACCGCAGATCGGTTTGGGGGGGGGGGGA